>JAHZNA010003400.1:0-30773 GCA_027743935.1 Sinodicranocentrus sp. ZH6
CCCAACGTTGCTTAACTTCGGTGATCAGACGAGAACCGGTGTGTTCAACGTGGTATGGCCGTTGGCAAATGAAGCTGCAATTGAGTTAGACTTTGTTGCTCATTTTTACTCATTTCGTCTTGTCACTACTATACTGACTTGCTTCAATTTGCGTTGTTTTTGTGTTCAAGGTCCGTAGCTTAGCATCATTGGATACACAGTACTCAGTACACATTCAAGTCGTACAGTTGTACATATTTTTTACGGTCGGATTCAGTATTCAGTAACTGAAATGAATTTCAGTTTAGTCAGATTTAAGTACTACATGCATACGCAATATGCAAATGCTACATTTTTCGTATAGATTACTCAATAGTCAGAAATGGATGCATGATGGATAGACTACGGAAACGGCTTTACATACATCCTCATGATCCCGTCGCGATCCCATCCCAGTAACATGGTCTTCCCATATATTCTGTTCTGTAGCACTGCCCGTAAGTGTGACACTGAGAAAGTTGCCTTATTTAGCTTATCCATCCTTCGTTTTGTGTGGATTATTTAGCATTAATTTGCAACAAGTATGATGCTACTCAAAATAGTAGTTAGGTTACAATTGGTTTGGATGATATCCTTATTTCTTTTTTGTAATGAAGCTTTAATGATTGACGATTGATTAGGTCATTGAGCTCGAATCATGAGTAAAAGAGTACAAGTATTCTAATTTGAATGCACAAGACGACCGACTGACGGGATTTACCTCCCATACATAATGTAAACTCTTGCAGTACTCGTATAAGAGGTTAAATTATAATGCAATTATCATAATGGATCATTTAGAGTAATAAACAAAACATGAGCAATTATCATTTGTGCAGTAGTGGCGACACAATTAGGGAAATCCATAATTGATGATATCGACCTTATTGAGCTAGAAACTTTACGAAATTGTCTGATAAAACTAAGAAGGAAAAGAAAGTGAAACATGAGAATGTTATTATTACCCTCATTTTCCTCCACTTCGTATTCCCTTCTTCACTTTTTTAATAGTATCTTCCTGTGTTTCACCTACATTTATGTATCATTCTTTTAAAATCCATTTATTACTACTACTGAAGCATGTCTCTTCTAGTGACATTTTCCCACGTGCATTTAATTTAACATCGATAACATCAAACTTATACAGACAACACTGATTACTGATACGGTATGCAATGCACTGTTATAGTTACAAGTTACAGTGCTCATTCATTACACGTCAACTCCAACGATGAGCCTGACTTTGTAGAATACATTCCGGTACTTGCTTGCAACACATTTTTTACAATTGCCATATTTACTGATCAGTAAATATCGAAGAGAATTAAAAATTTGAATCATAAAAATAACTAAATTAATCCAATAATCTCACTCGACTATAAATCGTGTTGAGTCAGTAGCAAAAAACGGACGAACCCTCTGAAAAATTAAGTTAAATGTGAATTGCAATACGCAATCGGCTGTGTACTCACTTTTCAAAGGAGATACGAATCAATGAGTCTAGTAACATATTATGCACCGCTGTCCTATATTTATCTTGCACATTCTACTTCTACTCTTACACATAAGTCTAACTAATTCAATGTGTTAGAAATAAACATGGTAATATAAAAATGTGCCGTTTCTGAAAAATCATTTTTTTCTCAAGAATTAAAAATAGGCTGATAGTAATTACACAGAAAACCGGATCTACCTGAACAATAATGATAGTTTCCCCGCAGACGAGATAAAATGAATATAATACACAGAGAGATATCAAGAAAAACGGCAAACACAAGTAATCTAAATCCACTAATCTACAATTACTATAACATAAACATTAAAGTCACATAGTCACACCACAACCACAACATGGCTGATAGTATTTTTCCTTTCAATTTCTTTCTACACTACATACACAACTTATTTATTATAGAAATTCGAATTAAGGGCAAACAATATTTTTCTTGAAAAACATATTTGTATTTAGTAACTACCTTCAGCGACAAATACATGGTACCTAGATAAATTAGTAAATTATAATGATGAAAATTATCCAAAAATATTAGGCTAAATTGTCTTGCTCATCTATAGCGTAGGTCTGTACAACTCCTAAATGAAATCGTCAACTACAAATTCCCGTGGGATATAAATTATGACCAAAGAAAAAATCTAGAACGGATTCACCTTGTCTAATTTTCGATATAATTATAGCATCTTCTGCGTCAGCTAATAAATTATAGTACATAAATGGTGTACACTTTAAGTCAAGATTAGCTATAGGAAATCCTTATCATCTAAAAGTTGATAACAGGGTTGCTATGATTGTATAGTTTGTACGCGGCTCTCTTACTAGTTGCCAATCCTCTCGGCATTTTTCAGGGGGATGACAGCTGAAGGACCTTGTCATAACAGCTTTTAAATCGCTTGAAGAAGGGCGTTGTGGGAACTCTGGGATTTATGCAGTCTGTAGGTCCCATCAAATGAATTCGGCCCATGCTAAACAAACACACACGTGAGGAGAAACAGGAGTTTACATATGTTAATTTTTGCTACACGATTTACTGTCGTTAGTTCACATGAAAAGGGTTTAATGTTAATGGTAGGCTTAGTTAAATATTGGAATAATTTATTCATAAAACAGTTTCCTTACTCGTCACAGTCAATAGTTCCATCTTTGTTGCAGTCCTGTGAGGATTTAAAAATCTCAATGTGAGCAACTTTCTTTTTAAAAAAAAATCAATGGAATTATATATACTAATAGTTATATTTACAAAGCCGCCAGCGAAGAACATTGAATAGCCCATACTTGACACCTAAACCAATTAGTATCACATAATTTATAATGCAGCCATTAAGCTTGCGGTCCCATGTAACTTGCAAGGTTTTTATCGTTTACTTTTTAAAAAATTGTAAATCATAGGATGGAAATGTGTGATCAGAAGAGTGAAAAGATTTATCCTTGGAAGGATTGCATTGAAAAGGTGTTGCATAAAAATTGCATGCTTCAAGATAAACTTGTTAAAATGCCTCAAGTATGTTTTAGAAGTGGGTTTTGTTGTAAGTTAAAAAATATTTGGGAAAATTGGATTGCATAATATTAGCCTTTTGTACAGAACCGTGCACATTTTCAAGCACGCAATATAACATGGTAGCCGGCTAGAAATTGGATTGCGTGATATATTATTCATGCTATCAAAATTGTAAAACCGAAAGCTCCATCGCAGCCGCATGAAAACAATAGCTAAAGCGAGCTCAAGTGTTTTGTAATATATACGTAAGATTTTGCTTCCTTACTGTCTGGAACCGCTGCATGTACGTTCTCACTGTCTGTAAGTGTAATTTTTAAAAAAATTACGTATTTATGATTTCTACATATATTTAAAATCTCTTATATAATGAGGAATGGAATAACAAGGTCATTTAAAATTGTACCTGAGCAGAGCAGATTGGATCATTGGCACAATCTTCAAAGGCTATAGGGATGGAAATGGGCGAACACATTTTACAATTTAATTACCGAGATGCGTACCAACTATAATATTTAATTTGTACACTACAATAAAGTGTAATACACCCCATGACGTTCCACTAACCTCCACCTCTATCCGAATTGTCGCCAATAAGTGTCAGTTGACCTGCATCTTGCCAATATGGTCTGGAAATGAGGAAGGGCCCACAGTACTTGCCAGTTGAGATGCATCTTGTTGTCAAATTGCAGTTTGTGGATGCTTGACATATACACGCTAGGCAGGCTTCAGTCATGGGATTTATTGCTTTTCGACGACTTCCTACATATATGAAACAACAAATGCACAACAATGCACACGTGATCGGGATCGGGATTGTCTAAATCCAATGTTTTACCCGTGTTTTGGGAAGACTGTCCACTCAAATCATCTAGGCCACTGAATCTCCTTTGAGGTGAAGCACTAACAAATATAACTGTGACAGCGACAAGTCCATATAGAACAAGTACAGTTAATATGTCAAGTTTTGCCATTTCCGAACAACAACAAGTATGATGCGGTTTTGATCTTAAGGTATTTATAATCACAATAAATATGTCGAACACACAGCACAGTACTTTCTGCAAGTGTTAGTGTCAAGTTACTGCAGCAGAGTGGATCATTTCGAAACGGGAGTGAAGCTAACAATGGCTTTGGTGTAAAACATTATTTTTCTATTTATGCCGATGGGAGAGTCAAAGAAATCAGCGTTTCATTGAATTAGAAATGAAGTCGCTTAAAGTGTAGTGCAAAGCGTTGTTCTGAGGTAAAAGCTTAAAGCAAAGCAATATGTGCTTCCCGTGGTGATGGTGAGTTGACTCAAGGTGATATTCCCATCATTGCATTTATCAAATCGCAAAAAACTCATTTCAACTTGATATGCATTTGCATATAAGCATTTTTGTCAGCAGTATTTATATTATTTTCATCATTTAATTACATGGCACATATATTGCATATCACACTTTTCCTATATTCATATCAGGTTTATTTGTTAGTTTGTATTTTAAGTTTCTTACATTGATTAAATATGCTATAATTACGATTATGGCGTGCTGCAAATATTTTCGAAACAGGAGCATGTTCACTTGATTAGAATGATGAGGAAAACGCTAATTCTCATAAAATCAAACAGCACAAACCAATTATTCTTGGGGGGTATGGACACGTTAAAAGATGATAAAAATTAATTCATCAAATAGACCCTAAGGTTTTGTAGCAGTTGCATGGGTGTACGCAGTTATGTTTAGTATACCTAAATTGATCTTTTTATGCATAATTTTCCTGCTAACAGAAACTACAGTCATAGTTTTACCATTTTGCTTATCTATATCAGGTTAATTCTATGATTCACATTGATTATCTTGCAACGGTCTTACTTGTATCAGTATCAAAGTTCAATTTTGTGTTAGTTTATTTTAAGTATTTGTTCTCAACAAATATAAATACACTTTCACTGTTGACAATCCCGATCCAAAAACTACTAAACCCGACGAAATAAGGTTGAATTTCAGAGTGTAAAAATTCGAATTTTATTCCAGACTCATAGACATTATGTTATTTTAAAGTAAACGTTTACTTGCATAAACACAGACAAATTTCTTTTTTACATGCATGCTATACATAATAGCAACTTTGTCCAATGTTGTGGGGCAAGCTCTGCTTTCTAATTTCAAAAATTGAAACAAGACAGCTCGTACCGAAAACAAATATTTTCTCACGTCTTTGTTATCTTACTACAACTACTAAAATAACGATGAACGTCCACAAATGATAAGACATAATATGCAAATGATTATGAAGTAAATATACGCTAAACACATTGAACTTTATCCAACCGATAACCACAGCCGGTGACAATGGAAGGGAGGGACAGTATAATTCTGGGGCTGTGGGTGATATGACTATGTGATATAAGTTTCTCTCTGGTCCAGTTCTTCTATGGCATTCGCTTGTGATTGACTTCATGACAGCCTTGCCAGAATATTTTGAAATCCTGAAATCGCACCGATTACCATTTGATTGTATTGTTACAGGCATTGAATGAGAATTCACAATGAGCATTATTGTTGGAGATACTGGTAAGATTTTAAATGTGACAATAATTATTAATCAGCGTCTGCACGATGAGATACACAAAAACTACATTAATTTTTAACTACAGGATGCACTTATATCCAAGTGTTAAACACATTAAAAAAGAGTGCGGTCTTTGACGATGTCTGTGACAAATGGAAGACAGTTGCTCGAGCCCTTGATTGTTCTGAAACATGGATAAATACCATGCACAAAAGCATAATAATCGACATGGTTACTTTTGATGATATATACATGAAGATGTTTACCCAATGGCGCTCTAGGAAAAGTAATGAGGCAACTCTGACTCAGCTAATTTTGAGTTTTGAAACCTGTGAGCTAAAGACAGCGGCTGGTGAGTGTGATATAAGTATTCTGAAATCTTTACAGATTTTCTGAGCTAATCTTAATACATCGTTTAGATTTACTTCGGCGTGAATTTAGAGTTGTGCAAACACCAGAAACCACCCCAGTTAAGCCTGAACCTGAGCCTCTGCTTGAAATCCAGAAAGCACGTTTTAAAAAACAGAGAGACCACATAGGCAACAATTTAGCAGATTTGGTCTCACTTACAGATGTTAACACGATGGTAATCGTGAAGATGCAGCAATGCAAAGTTCTGGATCCAACAAACGTCTCTGAATTGGTAAATTTTACACTAAATATTGAACTACTGAACTACATTGCATCCCGTGAATAGTTCTTCTGGTATAAATTTCCGGATGTTAAATATCTTTTATAGAATGCCATACAAGATAACATGAAGAGAGCGGCTAGATTTTATGACTTGGTTCAGAGAAAACAAGGATTTTTCCAGCCATTGTTGGAGACAATGTTAGAAACTTGCCAGCAAGGCGTCACTGCCATTCTCAACCAGTTGGTGTACGACTAAAATAAATTAACGTTGAGAATACATCATACGTTGAGAATATGCATAGTGAAATCACAAAAACCGAGTAAAAAACAAGTATACACATGGAATTATTTCAATATAAAGTTAATGAAGATTTTATTAAACAATCAATAATAATATAACGCCTCTACTACACATCAACGATGAAAAAAGTCATAATAATTAATTCATCATATTATTATGCGATTCGCAATATATGTTAACGAAATGTACAATGAAAACTGGGAATTACACACTAGATATATATCTCTACCGGAAGCACTTTCTCCAGAAAAATACGAAATCCGAATCGCATTTGCTAAACTTCACCACAAAAATATAAAAAAAGAAAGAACACCGAAAAAATAGTTAAGGCACTAAGAGAAATATATTTTTCGATACCTTTTTCTTTGAAAAAAAATTGTCCCTACACCTACAAGCTTTAAAAGCACAAAGAAAACAAAAGGAGCATAACCTAAACCTAATTCTTGACGACAAAAAATATAATATATTTTCTCCAGCAGTAATTTTCGTTAACATTATTAGCGTATTAAACAATCATATTAAAAACTATCGCACCGTTATTATTTCTTATGTTATTATTATATGTACCCTATACCATTTCTCATAACTCAATGAAGACAACAAATCCATACAGCTTATCAAAGAAGACCGTCATTAAATATACATTTAGCCAAAGCAAACACCATTATAACAAGTAGTAAACTTGTTAGTTTCCAAAATTCCCTTCTGAAAGACTCGTTGTGCCCAACCAAAATTAACTATCCATTCCCCTCCTCACTTTCAACGTGGAAACTTTTAAAAATGGACTTTTTAAAAATTAAAGTAACGAAAAATTGTCTTTTAACTCTTATGGATTTAAGTATGAATGTAAACAAAGCTACAAAAAACGACTACAACTCTTTCTAAAAATATTTCATAGCTACATTTTCAAATCAGAGATTTGAAGCGCACAAGCTTTCAGCTAACATCCTATACTTGCTAAACTTATCTTAATTATTTTTAGAATATATAGTGAATGTGGAAATATTAATTATTATATATGTATGCGATACAATGTAATATCTTGTTGATAAAAGTCATATCTGTTTCTTTGTAATATGGATTTTAGCTTTTTTTAAATAGGAATAAATTACTCGTCAACGATATTTCCACTTGCTCAAGTATTTTCTCTATGCGATGAATATAAATCCGACAACAACAAAGGTTAAGATTATAATAATTACGTAGTACATAATATTTCATAATAATAATATAATTATAACAATCACGATTTAATTAGCAATAATATAGAATTTTTTTGTTAGCTCATACCTAGCAAAATAGGAACGAGATATTGAAAATTATTAGAAACTCAAATACCAAAAACTACACACATAATCAAATTCAAGACACATCCCATTCTCGACACTCGATGTGGGATAAAGCAGAAAATGAAGATCCCATCTGTAAAACTTTTGACAAAAGTTAAAATCCTACATTTGACAGAAAATCTAGGTGTCAATTTCAATATCCAAGAAATTATATTGTTCCTCCGTAACTTGGGCACATTTTTTATCTAGAATATCTTACGAGTAAGTAAAATTATAGCAAAAATCTAGGTTTCAATTTCAACTTTCAACCTCAAAAAATTATATTATTCCTCCGTAAATTGGGCAGCATTTTTAACTAGAAGACCTTAGAGTAATTAACATTAAGCAGAAAATATGTAATAACATGATAATATCAAAGCTTATCAACAATCAACACAAAAATAAACTTATTCGAGTGATACCGACACATCATCCGCCGAATGTAAAAGTGTGTATATCATTTTTTCCGTATTAACAGCAACATGTACAGATTTTCATATAAGGTAAATATATATTATTATTCTTTAGCGAATATATGTGTGTAGATATAAATTCATTTCGATAAAATATTTTTTTTTAAATTAAACATTTTTTATTAAAGTTTTTATTAACATCCAAAAACGGGTCGTTATATATATGTCTTAAGAGTGATGTTTTCGAATCGATTCTAAATACATACCAGCGAATAATACAAAATAACTAAATCTACACCTATATAGATATTGGAAAATTATATCTAAAACCTACTGCGAAACCATATACTTGATACGAAAGAAGTGTAACAAAAGTGAAGCAGAATATGCGATTATGGATGGATAGTACAAAATCCATGTTTCGTTATCTCTAAAAGATATTTTCCAAATAAACACATTTTCACAGCATCCGTTTTTAAATTAATTTGAAGACAAAAATCAAGGGATTTGGTTAATCCTTTGATTATGTTTTTCCTTTTCACGGGGACAAATTCCAGAAAACAGGGAGTCTGTGATTAGACTCCATGTAAAAGTTTACAGGAGCATAAAAGTGGGACGTAGCGGACAAGCTGGAGGAAGCCGACAACGGTGGGGAAGAGCTGAGTGAAGGCACAGAGGAGCAAAAGGACGGTGACGTAGTCATCGAGCCATTTGGTGAGTGACTCGGAGATAACGGTGGAAGAACCGAAGACGCTGCCTGAACTGCAGCTGCGTGCGCCGCTGCTGCGGCAGCATGGTGATGGGCTAAAGTTCCAAAAGCCAATCCGCTGGCAGCCGCTAACAAGTCCTGCGTAGAACCATGCAAGTGTTGTGTGTTCGAGGAAGAAGACGTTGAAATGTAAGGATGATGGTAGATGGGGGACGAACCACCGCTACCCACCCCACTCGTGCTTGAACTTGAGGCTGTACTGCTGCTACTGCTCATACTTGATGAGCGATGCGTTACCAAATCCTGAAACACATTTAGAAAAAAATAAAATACAAAATTAACACGGTACATATATGCATACATACATACGGTCTGATAACCGATAACCTCTTCCAGAGAGGACATCCCCACTTAATATATTTATTGACAACTTTGCCTTCATCACATCATGTTTTGCACAAACATCACATCATATCATCATCCAACTGCTTATCAATCCGTTCACCTTTCCCACTCGACACAACACTTATCAACCCAAGCGTGCCCTCTTCTGTTATTTTATTTATCAGTCAAAGTCAAAAAGCGGAAAAAGCCACTTCTATTTGTCTCTTTTCATGAAGCATGATATATGATGTAGCTGACGTTTCATTTTGTACATAAAACGACATGATGACAACCAAGTCAATAAAGTCACCTTGGATGGGAGCGCTTGTCCGATAATACTTGTTGGAGCACCGGCATTACCATTCGAGGCAGTATTACTATTCCCATTGTTATTCCCATTACTATTCGACCTATTATCATTTGGAGGAGGAGATGAGCCAATCTCGTCAGAGTTGTGAATAAAGTGGCATCGGTGTCCATAAGGACACAGCCCGAGAGTGTGGAAAGTGCGACATAGCTCTGTCTTGTACTTTGGATGTCTCGGCATTTTCCTCAGCTCTCCATATCCATGCGCAAATTGACACTTATCTCCATACTTGCAAACATTGAACTCTTCAAATGGTCTGAAAAGGAGGAAAAACATATAATATACACGTGTGCACATGAAGAATGAGTAATCAATTAGGGAAAATACGACATAACACAAAATCCTTTCATCGATATCCTACAATTCTTGAGAATTCAGGAAGAATATTCACACAAGCTATAGGAAGCTACTGAGAATGTGTAGCAAAAGGGAGAACAGGGAAGCAATCATGTCGTCATATTCATAAGCTTCTCTCTTTTCCAACCAGGAGCTTTTGCAAGCATGAATGCATAAAAGGTGAATGACGGAAAAAAAGAGAGAGTGCGGAAGCGATTATCATCATTTCAGCGAAGCTCACTCGCTGCACACAAGCAGCGTTAGTTAATGTGTGTAGTGTACCACCTTATGTGCAAACACAGAGTGGTTGAGTTTTTGCGAGCATGATGCGTACAGAAAACAGCGTTTTGCACGTTGTAAATTACGTGAATGGTAGAAATGAGCGAAAAAATGGAGGAATGCTCAAAACGCTTAACTAGATATCGCACTAACAAACAAAATTCATGTACACAACACATGGAGTGATTACAGATTACATATCCCTCCACATATTTTTACTCTGTGTGGATAATACGTAAGGGAAGCTTACAGCGTTTTACATATCGTCTCAAGGACATTTCTATAATAGCCAACAAGATGAGTTATAGATGTTAACTTTTTTTTACAAATCCACAAAAAAGAGAACCGGCTGAAGGAGTTATAGACAAAATAGTTAGCATGCATAGAGTAAACATGCAATTTGCAATTTTCATGATTGATTGATCCATTGAATTGTGCACATCCCTTTGTAAAACTGAACAAGTCAATTATTTTGGGATTTGTATATAGCAACGCCCAAAAGAGTTTTAATGGACGAGGGATTTTTCTAAAGCTCACCTGCACAACTCCGTCTTATAGCGGCTACTCTGGTTCTGTTGTTGTTGTTGCTGCTGATGCATTTGAATAGCATTCAAATTAGTGGATTGCTTGTTACTAGCAGCGTTGGGAGAGTGGGGATTCATGTTTTTCGTATTGTTCGGTTGAATAATTGGACCTGGGCCGCCACCACCTCCTCCACCAATGCCGCCTCCGTGATGATTACTGTTTTCCATGGCGAGTGGGAGCATCATTGACTGGAAGGGGAAAGAGAAGAAGAAAAAAAATTAACATGAATGTTAATTGGATCCAATTTTCAAAAATGAAATACATACATTTTCTTTTGAACTTGATCTTGATCAAATATAGGAGGATACACAGAGTTAATAAAGGAACTTAGCGCTTGAATGAATGCACTTGAAATGCAGTAGAGGTTAAAAAAATAAAGTATGACTAGCTTTTGATTTGATACCAGCATTGATTTTTTTTGTCTCTTTGGGTGCACACGCAAAGAGACAGATATGGTCACTTTGCGAAATGATGACCTTGCCATTGATTATTGTTCACAAGTGAATGCCATGGACAGTTTGAGCATTTGTCAATATAAACATGCATTCATTCACTATTCTCTGACTCAATCCATCATACAGACTTTGACAGGGTTAGGATAAAAATAAATCTATAAAAAATATTTAGATAGTTCGTTTCAACACTTCCTCTGCTTTACATCTTCTCATATGTGAATGAACAATGCGGATCTGATGCAATGTATTAATGAGCAACGCCTCCTAAAAATGGTTTTGCTGTATTGCCGTGCAAAAATTTATCTCTCTCATGAGAACGACTTTTTTCATCATCATCATCCGTAAAAAAATATCGCAAATCTATTCAATCTATAAAAACGCTGGGTAGAGAGATGGCAACTTACAGATAATTTTCCATGCATATGCAATACCCACAAAAAAAGAAGCCGCATCTCACACATATGGAGAAAAATATAGGAAGAAGGAAGCAAAACGCTTTGTTTGGTTTTTGGTGAGGGGTATATGACAAGTACACAGCGTACTGCCGCGTATTATTTCTCCCTTTTGTCTACTCAGAATGATTGTTATTACCACATATTTTGGATTTATCACCGCAAATTCATTCGCAAGCCATGTGCCAATCTCATCAAGACTTTCAATGATGTGACCACATGATGACAAATGAGAATTCTTGGGCGCAGCAATATAATAGCTAACCAAACAGAAGAAAACAAACCCAAATCCCAATTTGCGCTTGCAGTTTGCATCCCAATTAGCAATCTGGTTTTCTCTACTCACATTCACCACACATCAACAGCGTGTGCAGTGCAAACATCATGTATTGAATTATACATGTAGTATGGAGGAATTCCAGATTAGCATGTGATTCCTCCTCCCTCCAAAAATACGTCATATTTTTTATCACTATCTATATATGTATCTATTTGGCAGTTAAAGCTGTTTCGCACATCTGTTTTCCCACTACTCAACAATCCTCTAAAACTTCTTTTTTTCTTCTTCATTTCGAATATAAAAAATCGGCTACTCTTTCATATCACCGGGAAGCTCAAGTACGCTTGAATAACCTATAACAATCTCATTTTCCTATAGACAGTCTAATTTACACTTACAATATCATTCTGTGATACACAACATTTGGAGAATGAATACCTACTCAGATTATTTAGCAATGAGTGCTAACCAGCATAGACATGATCGCATGGGTTGAATGTTGAATCTGAAATCTGTGAAGGCAAATGGAAAATATATACTTTTTTTCAAGTGGCGCTCTCTTCTCTATCCCCTGTTGCTGGTTTACAACTCAAGGTTAAATCTTTGCATAGTTTGTGTAGTGGAGTTACTAACGAGAAATACGATTACCATATATAAACTTCATAATACAAGGAGGTACATAAAGCTAGTCATGGCGGAACCTATATACAATGTGATAAATCTATTCTCTGAGGAAAAAGGCTGTATAAAATATTTGTCTATACTAAACTCTCTGCCTACTACGTCTACTCTATAGTGCGAAAATAATCACGTGAAAAAATCCCTCATGTTTGCTTTAGGTGGAGGAGGCAAAATATCATGTGTATTTGTCTTGAGTAAAGTTCAAAAGTTAATTTCCAACTGGTCATGACCATTATGAAGTGGTGTAAGTCACCATTCAAGTTTATATGGAGGAAATATTATTTTCCTTTTCTTGTAAGATACTTTTAGCATCGTGTGCGAGCCGAGCTAAAAATGTCCTTTTCTTTGAGATCTATGTATTTAAGATGAAATGGTTTTCTTGCATGAGTACATAGTATGGAGTGTGGAGCTAAGGTCTTTGAATGACTTTTAAGAGACTTAGAGGCAAAAGGAATTAGCAGAGTGGTAGATCATAATACCATACTAGGTATGACTTTGACCAGAAGCAAGGAAACAAGAATGTGGTTTGTAAGCTTTCCACGAAAAATGTATGCTTTTCATCCATCATCATCCGTTTCGTCCACTTGCCTTTTTTGTGAAAAAAGAGTTCACCATAATCCAACCATTTTTTCTGACTCTCTTCTCTGACTGAATGGCAATGGCTTTGACAAATGACAAAAGTTCACATTTGCACAGAATCTCTCACATTTGTGTGACATTCTTTATCCCGGCTCTTGAGATCTCAAGCCCGCTTCCAGTTCCTGCGGTTTTGCTCCACTTCCTCTCAAATGGGATCTTAATGACTTGTCCTGTCCTTATTCTTTCATGGTTTGGATGGAAAAATGAGCTGGTATGATTTATGAGAGAGTTTTCTCAAATAGATATGCCCTCCTTAACGATCTCTCTTTCTATTTCATTTTATTATTGTAGTTTCCTCCTGAGTTTAATTTTATTGTCGTTAATAATACAACCAGAGCAGGAGTAGCTCTTGTATACGAGCAGCTGGAAAGTGGGGTCAAGATATACATTTATATAGTCTTCAGAAAAATAACACACTAATCTCATACAAATTAGCAGCCAACGTCATATCGACGAACTGCCAACCAGCCCAATTCACAAAGAACATTTTAAGCTGAGCTTGGCAAAAAAAGTTATTATGGCCATTTGCAAAACAGACGCTTATTACAGTCTCTCCCTCCTTGTCAGACATAACATAACATCACGACATAAGATGAGTACAGAGAAGCTCTTCAAGTTTAAAAAAGTCTCTCTTCAGAGTATTTACTCTACTATATGGATAAATATTACACCACACTACGGCGGCATATCTATGAATAGGTGGGGAGTGAGAGCATCTGCGTTTTTTTCACAACTTTTTTTTTTTACTTAGTTGCGCAATCAAGGTCTCGGTTTGGCCATGATGTCGCTTCTTGTGTATTTTCTCCTTATTATCTTTCATCTTAAGTCAAGATTCTCTATGGGTTGTTGAGTCATAGTCATGACATGGTTTACCATATTTTAGCTAAGGATGGGCGTTACAAAATACATAGTTTTTTTTATTTAAAAAAAACAGAATCAAATCGAAATGTTCCCTGGAGATAACATGTGATGTAAGTTAACTCCAGGCACACTTCAAACCAAACGAGGCAGATGGAGTGGAGGGTGTCCTCTTTCAAATGGGAGTTGAAAGAATGAATGAAAACTGAGCAAGCATCAATGTGGCACGTGAACATGGTGGTGAAACAGACTGGAGAGAGATACTCATCCATGATAATTTTTTTTCTCTCTTTTTCTTCAAAAAAATCCAATTCAATGCTTTCAATTGAACAATGGAAGTCGTAAAAAAAGTACACACAATAGAGTGGACTACGAACATATCATTTCGTTTCATCCAAAGCCTCTGCCGTAAATCGCATCAGAGCACATTGAGAGATGACGAGAGGATCTTTGTGAGCAAGATAAAACACTACTAACCAACAGCTCCAGGGCATGAGTTAGCTATATATATTTTTTTTCTGCTTCACATCTGCCATCCTTTTTAACAATTTCTAAGATGTTGTAGATGGGATGATGCTGCTCTGGCATGAACAAAGGAAGCATTACTAGCCCACATTTTCTACTACATCGACAAATCCAGTAGTTAGGTTTAGAAGGTATATATATTTTTCTCTGTTGTGCAACGAGCGTGAGCTTGTGCCATGCCATGGCTGTCGTGTCTCCATTTTCTTCAAGACGAGAAAAAAGGAAAAAGGTATCAAAAAGCAAGGCCAGAGGATACAAGCACATTTCCTTTCGAAAACTCAGAGTGAAGGCTTTTTTTGCTCTCTCTCGAAAGGAGTATGAGCCGGATAGCCGGACCACTTATCCAACAGAGGATCTCTCTCTCTCTCTTGAAGAAAGAGAAAAAAATAAAATATATCCTTCTTGAAAGGAGAGAGCTGAAGAGTTGCTACATCAGCACCTGGCCTCGCTTTTCCCTCTTGTCAATATTATATTATACCCATCAGATCACAAAACTACCCACACACAGAAGAACTTATGCGGTAGCAAACATGTATATATTTATCAGGTATTATAGGCATTACGCAATATCCTTAAAAAGGTAGAAAAAAGGAATGAAATGTGGTACCCACAATGCGCATCGTCTTCAACTTCCAAACAACATCATGCACATGTATCCCGGCTTTTTTTCCTTTATCTTATCCCGTACATCAAAAAGCACACTTTTCTCTCTCAATTCAAAAAAAGGAGGAAAAACGTGGCAAAAATGTGTAATAGCAGTAATAGGTGCTACTCTCCTACTACTAAAGGTGATATGCATAGGTTGCATTGCACTTCTCTTCTCTTTTTTTTAATCTAGATAAAACCGCACAATGCAGAGAATGAAGATTTTTGTTATTTCCAGTGAGAAAACGTTTTTTTTTATATACATCAAGAATTTCAATTCAGCCGATAAAGGTATGGCGGTAGTAGGTGTGCAGAGTTTTATATATTCATCTAGGAAAAAAAAGTTTTTATTCCAGTTTGGAGAGTAGTCAGTCAGACAGTGACGGAGCTGGGATGTCGTGCATAAAAACTAGTAACATGTTGACCTTGTAAAGACAACATCTCGCTCTTCATCCATGTTATATAGGAGATAGGAGATAGAGCTCATTTTAAATCTCAAATTGTACATGTTATAATCACCCGTAGGTATGCTAGCAGTATGGATGGGTATGGGATGCAAATGCAAAGTTGGGAAAAAATTACAATTCTCTGGATCTGGTCGACAGAGAGAGTGTGTACGGGAGAGAGAGAGAGGAGAGAAAAAAAAACATTTTGCGTCTTACTTTTTCTTACCACACTTTGCATTCTCATTCCATCATGAAATACCTGAGTTGTACATGGTGAATGCATGAGTGAGTGGAGAAGATGCATAATGATGTAGATATGATATGCTCATGATTTGATGGGAGGATGATGATGAGAATGTTCATTTGGTAAACCGCATGGTAAAGAGTTAAAAGTGAAGAGGTACCACGTACCAGTTGCTGTTTGCTGTTCTGTGATTATACCAGAAAAAGCGATAGAATGTAAAAATACATTAGGATATTTATTTACTACTACAAAAGACTCAAGAAAATAAACATACTGGCTCACTGACTGACTTTCAGAGAGAAGAAATTATATGTATGCCTTTAAATAGGATCACGTTCTGGAGCTTGACTTACACGTTTGGACAATGATATTGGTCAACTATAGTATGACTTTTGCTTTTTAGAAAACACCTGGAGATCAGAAAATAGCTGGCGCATATGTTTTTCTTCTTTGATCATTTCAATGTCATTCTAATCAATTCAAGGTTTTGAATCGATGTTGATCTCCAGAATGAATGAAAGTTAAAGCGGGATATGAATCGAGTGGTACAAGTAGGATTGATCTCTGGAGAATTGAAAATCCAGCAAGTTTATCTAGTCGAAATATAGTAGACTCGGTTCTAAAATGTATATATGTAAAATACAAACAACCCTCAGCAAAATTCAAGCAAACAAAATTCTCATAAGGTCATGAGGATTGGATGATGGAATGATGGCAATATCCTTATCACACATCACTAAAAAGAATATTGCTCTTTATATAAATAAAAAGTATTTATTGAATCCTTTAGTATCAAGATAAAGATATGATATTGTGACTTCATGGTCTGCTCCAGAGTGAAAGGTCAAATGTCTCAAGATGATGATCCTCTCTTAGCCCGTCTTTTCCCTCAACTTTTTTCCTTATCGTCACTCACCGCTTTGTGCGAAGGATAGAGTGAGGATGATATATGAGAAAAAAGAGGAATGTGATGTGAGAGCATATCCTAACTTAAAAAAATAAAATCCTGCCAATAAAATGCGTGTAATGACATACTCTCTTTCCACACATTTTCTAAACTACCGCTATCATATTTCACTTGAGTTTGGAAATGTGAATTTCATTTTTTTCGATAGGCGAAGGCAAATGATATTGCCCCTGTGCTGTCGATAAGTCTGAGGTGAATATGCAATCGCACAATAACGCAAATGCAGTATGCCAATATATAGAAAAGATAAAGTGTACAGAAAAAAATCCTTGTTGATGATCTGCATATATTAGTTATGATATTGACGTAAATCGCTCAAATTGGAAGTGATTTAGATCCTATGTAATGGTGGCAAGGAGCGATGTCTTCCTCAAGTTTACAGTCATTGGAACGAAACCAATAATCTTTTAGCATTCGTCAATGAACTCGAAACAGGGAACAATACACAGCCTCTTTTGGCGTTAAATTTGGCGAGGTTGAATGTCAAAATGTACATAAAACTGTAAATCACATCTATATTTTGGAAAGTTTACAAGTTACGAAAGGGAAGGGTAAACATTTTCTAGAAACTATGAAATTTATCAACTTTGGTTTGAAAACTAAAAAAATGGTATCCATATATATCCATCCTCATCCTCAAATCGCTAAATAAATAACATTGTGGAATGGCAACTTGCAAAAATGCATTGATATATGGTGGTGAATATTGCATGATGCCGCATATTATCTTTTTGCGGTGATATACCTACCTACTCATTGGATGTATTATGTCTACCTCTTGTTCTTTGTTTGACCTTGCCGTGTCGTTTTTTTGTTTTGCTCCAAGCAAGAGAGAACCGAGAGTGAGTTGAGTTTTGTGCTGACGAGTGCAGAAACGAAGTCAAAATTGGATATCTGATTTTGCACAAATCCTCAGCCTCACTCACTTACCCTTACCCCTATGAATACAAACGATATAATATATGATGAATCATATGAAGTGCTTGGGATTATATTTGTTGAGCAACCTAGGCTAATTTTCTAAATGCAAGAGCGGAGTTTTACAAATTTTCTCTAAATGCTGTAATTTTTTTTTACCACACACAACCAAAGGACTCTTGTGTATTGTGTAGTCAAAATTTGATGACGAGGAGGAAATCAGTTTTGCTAATTTTCGATTCCCAAATTCAATGTCACGTTATAACGCTGCTGCAGGTAAATTTCACAATAGAATAAATTGACGAGGCTCAAGTGCATTTTGGATGAAGTGAGTCAGAAAATATACGTGTGCATAGCAAAATTGCAGAATGAAATTGCATGGGGCAATCGCTCAGTTTAAAGTTCCTTATTGTCCTCCAACAAGGATATCACCTTGATTTGAAAGTTTTCAGTGTCATACAAACATCAACATGGTTCGGTTCAATGAATCAAGTAATCAACTATACAGACGAATAAATAAAAATTATTAGGATTTTTTAAACTCACTGTGTTGTTACAAGGCATCCTCCACAAATATATATTCCAGTGTTAACTGGAATTCATATGAAAAACTCGAAACCGGTCCGGAATAGATTCTCTGGGATCTATTAAAACCACTCTGTTATAGTGACTATGATGACAACACTTGTTCACTGATAAATTGGAGCTCTTTTTTTGTTCTGATATCACCTGACGTTGCCGGAAGAGCTTTTTTCAAACCCTCACAAAGCCACTAGAATCACTTAAAATAAAATGACACTTGAGGAAGTCAGTTGATTTTGTTATACCCCTCAACCCTCCTTGGCTCTTTAGTTATCAAGCTCCGACAAGCAAGATTCTACCTTCGGTTCTAAGTTGGACGACCCCCAGATAGCGAATAAATCTACGAAGGAAGGAGACGCACAATATGCACCACCAAATCAATCCGACAAGGTACACAATTACAACATCGACAAAACTTCGATGTGACTTAATAGCGGTGAAGCTGCTGCTGATCACTTCCTCCTTTTGTCTTCAGAAATATCTTTCAATCAATGTCAACGTTTTGCGTTTTCAGCACACCAAAATAAAATAGGATTGAGCAATGTATACTATGTAAATGTCGCGGATTGGGAAATATCCGATTTCACAAATTTTGTAATAACCTCTTTTAAGTATTCTTTATTGACTCGAGAGCCCGTTGTTGATATACAATATGTTAGTCAGGCACACCACATCTGCAAAACTTATTTAGCAACTATGTTTTTGTGCGCAAGCCTTGCCATGAAAAAATGTGCAACCCGTCGTCTACGTCTTCAGTCAATGTTTACTATAAGGAACCACCAGTTGCTTCCATGTACGGTTTCCGTCTCATCACAGTCCTCTCCCTTGCATGAAGCTAGACACTTTTTGCCAAATGGAGAAATTAGCAATGAGGAACAACCAGAGCACTTGTGTGTCTTATGCAAATGACAAATTCCTCAAAAAGACTCGGAGAATCCTCAACGTTGCCAAGTATAAATGACTATTTAAACAGTTTTATATACTGTGTGTAATAATAATAATGACTGTGTAAAAACGGAATCTACATAAAGGTTGAGTTGCAATGCATTTATTAGGGAAAATGCACTACAGAATAAAAAGGAGAGAAGATAGTGAAATTTTTCTCAGGATGATCGCTTGAAAAGCATGATGATGAATGGCTGCATGCTTTTCTGAGAGTGAAACTGGCTTGGATTCACGATGGATGTGATGCTCATCAACATCCCTGCACTACTGCACTGCCACACTGACTGACTTACAAACAAACATGAAGAAAAAAAGGCAAAGCTTGAAAATGAGTTAGGTTCGAAAAGCTCACAGAGAGAGAGATAGATTTATTATATATTTTACCGTGCACGCTATACATTCGTATGTGGATACGGTTGTGCAAGTGGAAATAACGTGAGCACACACGTACCCTCGTGTATTACGTACTTAACTTATGGATATATTATGGAAGTGTGTGGATGTGGTTGAGATGATGATGATTACCAACGAATACTTAGTTTCCCTATACTTTGTTCAACTTTTTTGTTGTGTGTATATTTAAGTTTTAAGCTTATAGCCAAGTGTGGTCTTGTCGTGGGATGAAAACAGCTTGCATGCACACTCACACACATTTCCATACATCCGTTCTTTCTTCCATGCAAGGCACAATTTTTCGTAGGGAGATAGGTGAATGAGATGCTGATTAATGTAAATACGTGAGAGAATTTTCATCTATGAGAAAGAGGGAAAAAATATGGAAAAGAAGAATTTGCTGGTTTGAGGGTTGTGACATTTTAATGCATATTTATATTTTTCGGAGGATTTGTTTTTAGGTATAATATTTGTTTTTGACATTTTTCATAGGTTATATTCATATTGGGTTGTTGTGTCTCCGAGAAAATTGGGATAAAGGGCAACAAACGGACGTTCAATATATTTAGCCATGATTTCCTTTTTTTGGTCTACTTTAATATTTGCAAGAATTGCATAAAAATGAAATTTGTGAATTAGGTATTCCCATGTTTGCATTTGATGATTAATAACTTTTCTAAGCATTTCTAAGAAGGGACAAAGTGAGAGCTTTAACTTTATACGTTTGAAAGCTCCATCCTGTGCACTTTGACTGTCTTGCTCTTGTTTTTCAATTTTCTGCTCTGTACCCCACACCACCTTTAAGCCATCAACATCTGTACGGCCAAGCCGACATTTATAGGTAGGCATAACAAGAAGCAAAGCATGAAGGAACGAGATATTATATAAAAACAGAAAAGCTATTACTTTACCTGGTGTGAGGTGAGCTATGGCTAGTTACAACCAAATACAATTCATCATATCATCTCACAAAAAGAAGTTAGGTAGGTATATGTGTACTTGTACGCGAAAAAATAGAAAAACTTTATTTCTCTCTCTCTCTCTTGAACAGTCACAACACAATGTGTCGTTTATTTTTGTACAATGTGGATTTTAATGACGTATTAGGTTCCCTTCACATGCTCCCGTGTGACAGAATCTAGTAAATGTTAAAATGATGAGATGGACAATTTAAAAAAGGAAATTGATGGTAAAAAAGAGATGCTCGTGTCGTGAGATCGTATAGGTACGTGTTTTTCCCTTTTTCGATTTTGTTCCCTGTTCGTGTCCCATGGACAAAGGAGAGAATAAGGGAAGTATTAGTGCGGAGGTGGGAAGTCTCTCTGCTTTCAGGTTGTCGTCATCAACACATCTGCTTCCTTTTGTTTTGTGCAGCCGGTAAGGATGAGAATAATACTTAGCAAGCCACATGCTACCCAGGATGTTAATGATGATGACAATATTACCATCAACCAATCTCCGATAGGGATATCCTCTAAATCATTTTAATAGTATTCAAAGAAGGAGGGTAAAGAAGTGCATTCAAAATTGCATCCAATTTTTTTTATCAAAAAAGGAAGACAAACCAGTCAGAGTATTTTTTCTCACTTGAGTTGCAAGCCTCACACGTGTGCATTTGAAAAAATTGATATAAAAATCCTCTGATTTCATTACCCTTTAGCTTATACGTGAAATTGCACATGTGTAAGTGTGCATGTGCTACACATAATATACACAGCCGTTTGTTCGTTGTAAAAGGATTGAAAAAAAAGTTATTGTTATTTACTTAAGGAAATTGTAAGCACGTTGCCTTGTATTACAAGACATAAACGAGAAGTTGTTATAAAACATCATATCCCATATCAACAATGGTAGAGGAATGCATTGCATATTTTGTTGCATTGTTGAATTTCACTCTCACTCTCTCTCCTTTTTGCACTGACAAACAAGCCCATTCACTTCTCGTCGTCAGCTTGCTCGAAACGGAACGAGCTCTACTATCATCAACGTTATACCATCATCTCATCATATGAGGATATTATTATCATTACACTCGTACATTACTAAGCTCATGAATAAAAGTCCATTGTTTGATGGTGGCATGGTAGTGCCGTCAAGCATATTACTAATATGTATATAAACTATATCTCAGTCTATTTTCGATTTTAGGAAGGAAGGAAGACCCACTAACTGAGTGACTGACAAAACACTATAAAGCTCTCTATAGCGGATATGCTAATATGAAAGGTAGTAGGGAAACAATGTTTTCAGTGAGTGTGGGACTATATGAGAAAATACGTTGAGGAAAAAAAATATCCTTTACTCCACACTCCTCACAAGCAACCTCACTCTTACTCACTTTCGATTCGTTGGACTTGGATGGATGGATGATTACGTTTGGTTGTGAAAGTGTAAAAGTGTCAGTCAACAGAGGAGATAGTAGATGGATTGGAAGCTTGTCTCTTGTGTGAACTCTGTATTACATGATGATATAGAATGAGCGTTTAAACTATTGCATGCACTTTTTCAAAGGATGCAGTAACAACAATATATATATAAATATGTGTACTTTTGAATATCCCTAGTCTTTTGAAGTCTTGTAGAAGGGACGTGAAGTGAAACTTATAAAGTTATCCATTTTTTTCTTTCTTCACTTCAAATTGTGCATCCCCACACATTAGCACTTTGATGTATAATCCTCGTCAGTATGATACAATAGCTTATAAATGTGCCGTGTGGAGCTTTATTTTTAGAGAGAAATCGTCCAAAAAATCGTGTGGAGGTAAAAAAAAATGTTAATTTTTTTCATATTTAGCCATGCATCATCCATGTAATAATGTAGCCATGCATGTAGTATTGTTAATCGAGAAAAAATATCTCTCTCTCTCGCTATTTTTGTGCTTCAAGATGAAGATGAAGTGCAGACTTTCATAATAGGTCCCTTACCCTGTCTAAAAAGTTTTGTAGATCTTTATAGCAATGAACTCTGCAAGTGCAAGGAGTAGTCGAAAAGTATGAGTAATAAATAATATATGATATGTAGAGATGCAGTAGAAAAAAAACTCAATTGTTAAGTCATCGCCACTTTTTTATGATATTGTTGCAAGGTATAAAATACTTTGTATGATTTTCTCTTAGCTTGCCAACAAATGCCCTTTGAATGAGGAGAGCATGTAAGGGATGGAGAATGTAGCATGTGCTATTATTGGAGAGTTTTTTTTGAGTATTGACCATGGACGGATATTATAATATTATAAAGTATATGGGTATGAGTAATCTTTAGCGTGTATGGGATTATATGCATATAAAATGAAAGCAAAAGTGAAATCGAGTCGAGTCAAGAGAGGGGCAGGATGAAATGGATGTAGTGTACCTTATGGGTTTGGTAAAGGTGTATGGTTTACATATACATAATAATTTTGTTTACTTGTGATCTTTTAAAATTACCCTTTCGCTTAAGGGGATATACCTATTTATAAAACTGTGTTTGGATACGTATGAAAATGCTCCCTAAAGGAATTAGCGCTATGCTGTAGCCTATTATATACCTATATGCTCACTTAATCTTAATATTTTTCCTCGAAGTATGCAGAAAACCTGATAAAGAGATAAAGATAGAAATAGAATGTTTGGTTTTAGGAAAAAGGGATATAAATTCGACCGGTCTTTGGCCTTGCTCTCAAGGTAAAATTTCGGGCAAGTTTTCACAAAACTTTTTCTCACATTTTCCCATTTTCTCCTTTTGAGCTCCTCTTCCTGAGAAAGAATATTGGAAAAGACATTTGGCAAAAATATGTTTACAAGCTGTCACCAAGAGCTAGGTTTCCCATGAAAATTTTTTCGAGACAAAAGGTTCAAGTTTTGTGCCAACTCTATTGAGAATAAGGTTTTTTACGCACATTTCCTTCTCCAATATAAAAAAAGACGCAAAATGTGTCTCTCCACATGTGCTAAGTTAAAGGAAAAAAGGGTTACAACCAAAATCTCACTTTCATACCAACTTACGCATATGTAATTTAAACATGTTGCATAACTTGCACAACCCTTTTCCTCACAGTTTCCCACTCTCTCAGAGAGAGAATCACCTCGCATGTGAAACCCATCCCAAAAGTGTTGCAAATCCAAGGACTTTTCTAAACTCTCTCAAAGAAAGAGCTATATAGCTTTTCCACAGTCGAGTTTTAAAACTGCCAACTTTGTACACTCATCAAATATACATATATTATAACCATCAAGTTTTTGGACCATAATCATATACACACATACAAACTCGATTCTTCTCACTTTCATCATCGAGACAACGAGACTCTCCTCAATCCTGGCCAACTTCTTTTGAGAGAGCATGTTTTGATGGAAGAACAACCTTGAGGAGAAAAAGGAGGAAAAAAGGAAAGGCTCTTTTCAGACAAAACTCTTTTCCCATATTTTCCTATACACAATCCATCTCCTCTTCTCTCGCTTACAGGTAAAGAGTTGACTTGAGATGAGGTGCCTGTGGCCCACTACCTGATTTTGTTGTTTTGCACGCTTTTGTTGTTTTTATTGCTTTGTGGCATGGCTCGCCATGTTGCACATCGTCTTAGATAATAAGCTTGATAAGCCAGTCAAGCTTGTGTATGTGAAGAATATATGCGATGACGTTATGTAGGTATTACTGCATGCGCTTCGCACAATATCTCTCCCAAGACGCATTAAAGATTCCTATTATTTTATTATTATGCTACACTTCTCCTATTTTTCTGGACTGACTGGTTTCATCATGTAACGTCATCATCATCACATCGTGGCGAAAAAGAAGAAAAAACTTTTCCTTTCCATTTTTATTACACTGCTCGTGCAGGCAGAGCTAACGAAAAAAAATGTGAGCTACACCAGAAACCTACATTGTATTGTTGTAAATTTACTTGAGGAATATCATAAATATGCAGGTTCAACATAAAACATAATGATCAGCTCGTGCAAAAATCCTATCCATAAAGACGCAATTTTCCTTACCAACCATGTTCATCCCTGTATGGAGGAGATTTTTGGTGGGGGATGCGATGTGAAAAATAAAATTGAGCATTTACCATCATCATCCTCTCATTAGGTAACAACGGAGTTGTTATGTGTTCAAAGCACAGTTTCGCTCCTTGTTTTTCCTCCTAGTTCCCTACTTTTTTTTATAAAGAAATCTTTTTTTTGCATAGAATGCGAATAATTGAGATTCACTACATGGAGAGGGAGACAAAGGAGGAAAGATTTGCATAAAGTAAGCCACATACTATTTTCTATGTGTATGTGAGCATTTTTGTTTTTATCCGTACTCATATACATAATATGGGAAGCAACTTTTGTTAGAAAAATGTGTATTTTTCTCAAACTCAATATATTATACATATCCTATAAGATCATACGGCAATCAGAACAGGTTATGTAAGCGAGGAGGGAGATTAGAGAGATGTTGTATAATCCAACGCAATTTCTGGTTTTTGTGGTGTTTGTCTTTTTCAGCTAGAAGAATACTTCCTTATTTTCCAATTTAATTATTATATTTTTTCCAACAAAAAAGTGACCACACCACTTTTGGCTTTCAATTTTTTTCTTCATCAGTCATCAGTGAACCCATATCACCCACAGAACCTGTGCCAACCCATAACAAACTAGAGACAGTATAGAAGAAAATCCTCTAAATCAAAAATCAAGTCAGCCACATAAGTTAGGTAATCTGATAAAAATGTCTCGTGCTTGAGGAGAATATATGTACTAAAGAGGAAATGGAAAAGTTATACAGACAACAATGTCATGTCATCAAATGATGATGTGATTATCATAAAAAAATTTGCTCACTTTTGCTTCAAGCACTGCTCCTTCCCTTCGGAAAAGAGAGAGTGACAGATGGAGCACCGTAATAGTTGCTAACATCATGGCATAATGTAACATTAGCATTAAAAGGATGACAAAAATTGCATTGTTGCAAAAGTTAGTTAGTTGAATGCACTTTCGCGCATATCCCCGCACAAAAGCATTTCTCATTTTTTCCTTTTCTCATCCTCCCTTTCTGAAAAGCTCAGCTCTCACAAAAAGTGTCAAGTTGCTGTAGGATATGTAGCTGCTAGGGATTTCATAATTGAATTTCCTTTGGAGAAATATAATACATAGATGAAAATATCTTTAATAATATGTAATTTTGTGTAAGCACAGTAGGTTGTGCACAAACTAGAAAAATAATGTTTTCAGCTTGATTGACTTCTTTTTTTATTCACTGACACTGGCACAGTGTCAAAGTCATTACCATTTTTATTGATAAAGGGATGTATGGCAGAGATAAACATTTTCTTTATGTATTTTTATCCTCTATTTGTTATGTACATCCGTCTTTTATTGTTATTACGAGAGAGATATAAAAGGATCACATAGTTACTACACTTTCTCATTGGTTTTCCTATACAAATATCCAATTTTTATTCCCAATCTCACAGCAGCATATACAATCTTGTGATGATTGTTCTGAACAGGGAGGGAGAGAGAGAGAGAAGAAAAAAAAGAGTTTTTATTATCTTTTTGCAATGAGCAAGTCAACCAGAAGCAGAGTTTGGTGAAGACTGAAGACTTCCTCAATACAATTGTGTGGTGTACTTGGGCATTTTTTCGAGAACAAAGTGTGTTGGTTTTTGTAAATGAAATGGAAAGTGAAAATACCTGTTCGGCTCTTGATATACGTAATCAACAATGGGTATTCAATAATGATGAATGGTGGTTGGTTAGCGTGATACTGTGAATATGAATATGTATTATATATTATGGGGATGAACCATACAAAACTTTATTACAACATTACTTTTTGTGATCATGTAACAATTTCAATGATAGAATTGGAAAACGTTTTTACCTTTTCGAGGCTACTCATTTTCCTTCTTTGCTAATTACTCCAATTATTAACTATTCTAGATTCTAGAATAAAATGAGAATGTGCTTTTCCCCTTTTGCATGTGCATACTAGAAATTGGAGACGTTGTTAAACTTTTATAGAGCGATATACATCAAATAATAGATATATTGTTCAAGATGAAAGCGATTACTTTTTTGAAAAGGGCAAAAAAAAGAATAAAGTGTCATTCCCCTTTTTTGTTCTTCCCCGTTCCCCCCAAAAATACAGATTAGAATTTTTTTATCTGTATACACAGTACAAAATATTGTATGAGATTCTAGACAATGTGTTGTTGTTATACCATTACGCATTTTACATTTTTCGATTTGAAGTCTCTTAAAACAGTCATTATTATTAGAGTGAGTTTTTTTTTATTCACACGCTAGAGGATTATAAAGACAAGGGATATGAGAGTATGTGTGTGTGCAAGTTTATAAATGTGCATTACGTATTTGCTACGCTTTTTTTTGCATGTAATAGTACATTCATATGAGAGGATAGATAGGTAGATAAAAAAACGCTCTCTCACTCTTTTTAGAGTCCGTCTGAAATCAAAAGAAATGAAAAAAGTGAAATCCTTTTTTTTCTTAATGGGCTTTTTCAAAGGACGCTCTTTTTCAAAGTACCTCGCTCGTTGACTCTCTGCATAGTTATGCTTAACATTGGCGTGGATAGGATTATATGTCTTATTTAAATAAAGGGAAGCCCACGCACATTAAGTGCAAATTTTTTAATGGGACTAGCTGCACTTTTTTCCATTATTCAATTTTCTTTCCCATTTTCATCAGCCCTCGCAAGGTATTAAAGTTTCACTTTCTGAAGAAAAGGAAAACTTTGTATTTAAAAATGATAGTAATAAATCTCCATTTAATTTTACTTAATTTATTCCCAGCAAGCAGCCGCCAGAGTAGAGAATACTTTGTATGTAAATCTGAACATTTTATGTGCAAAAGGAAAATTATCTGGTTCACTTTTGATTATCGTACAATGACCATTTCCGTGTTATAAAAAAATGCGTTGATTACCATTATCATGTTGAAGTGGGCGTTGGCCTTAGGACAATGTGACAACAAGAAGTATTACATGTTCACACTAGTGGACAGGGAAATTATACAGGAATTAACAATTATATAGGGAAGCAAAAAAATGTCTGCTTTGTGGATTCCAAAAATTTTAGGGATTTAGCTCATATCACCTTACAACCTGTCATCCACTTTTTAAAATGACTTACTTTTTTTATTTAAAAAAGTAACCTGCTACGTTATCCCTTGCATACAACATGTGCTCCTCGTAGATAAAAATACTACGCAAATAGTTGTGCGCACTGTGATAGTAAAAAAGACAAGGTGCACTAACCGAGAGAATGCGTCCATTTGTAGTAATGATATTTTTCCAATGAATGAAATTAGGTTAGGAAGAGGAAACACATCCCGTTTTTTCTGTCCTTTCCCAACCAGTTAAAAAAGGTACACAAGTTTCTGGAGGAAATCAGGCAGCAA
Organism: Sinodicranocentrus sp. ZH6; assembly: GCA_027743935.1. Taxonomy (NCBI): domain Eukaryota; kingdom Metazoa; phylum Arthropoda; class Collembola; order Entomobryomorpha; family Entomobryidae; genus Sinodicranocentrus; species Sinodicranocentrus sp. ZH6. The sequence continues at coordinate 28,339 of JAHZNA010003400.1, forward strand.
AACTAATAACCCTTAGTATGGGCACAATCTGTCTGCTCTAAATGAAATGCGTTTGATATATATTAAAAAACCAATTTGTGTCTGCTTGCCAGCTGCTCATCACATTTTTTTTGTTTCCTCCACGAAATAATATATTTCAAGCTGGTACTCCTAAAGTCCCTTTCAGAGTGGATGTGTGACGCTGCCAAAACGCAGAAAAAGAGCGTTTCCTACAAATAACGTATTTTTTTGTTTCAACAACACCGACACCATTTCCTATCTTGCCTTCTTTGTGTTAGGAGAAGAAAAAAAGGCTTATAGCGTGCAAAATGAAATGAAGCACGTCAACAACAACATTCAGCATTTGACTCTACTTGTGTATACCATTATCCCTGTCTGGAAACCTGTTTTTGCAACTTCAGCATATCATCATCAGTAGCAGCGCAAAAGGAAACTGAACAAAGGAGAATAGATGTGTATTTTTTGTTGGGATGTGTGTGTGATGGGTAGTAAAAGACGAAATAAGACGAAAATTCAACATCTTTTGTTCCTAGTAACACAGTTTTTTTTGTTCTTTTTAGGATGCTGATTGAGGGGAGTTCCATAATGTAAATGTAAAGTGGTGAGAGTATACACTCTACATCCATTGAGGAGGCTTGATTTGTTTTTGCGAAAAAAAATTACACACAAACAATGCAGGGATACATTCGTCTTCTTCTTAAAGACGTTCCATTGCCAGCCCCTTTATCTCAACCTCTTTTTCCGAGAAGGGGTCTGAAGATGAAGCAGGGGAAATATGTGGATTGCCGAAAGGCATGGAAATCCATGCGAAAAGTTGTAGAAATCCGATTTTCTCTTTTGGCACAGTGTTTGGTGTGTGGGATTTTCATCTTGAGTTTGGCTACTAGAGAGAGAGAGAGAGAGAGAGATGTGTATATTTATGTTCATGCACTTTTTGTTTGTATAGGGAAGGGGTTGAGGAAAGTTAACTTTTTTAAACAATGCTTGTAAATATGCAAAAGACAATTTGTACCTAAGGCTAATTTTGTTTACGCCATCTACCTCACAATATGAAAATTGGGTTTGTGGGCAAGTTTGTGCTTAAAAGTCTTATGCAATTATTCCGCTAGAAAGCATAAAAATGAGAGACTGCTGTGGCTCATGTATGACCTTGTTTTGGATGTAATTTTTTTGCTGGATAACTGGATAAGATCTGTGTGTACAAGTGGGAATCCATGAAATGGAACGATGTTATGTATGTGTGCATTTAAAGCATTACAGTGTGCCAATGAATGGTAGGGAGCTACTAGAGAGATGTTATTACATCCAGTTCCAAGTTCACGTTCAATATTGCCATAATGGAAACTAGAGACAGAGAGCGAGCTGGAATGAATGCAAAGTGCCTTCAAAAGTTTCCACCAAGTAGTTCCACTTGGAAGAAATTTTTTGGAATAAAATGAGGAAAATTCTCGAGAGAAATAAGAGAAGAGGTGTAATAAATCACTCCAATTTAAATCAGTATTATACCAGGAGCTAGAGGTGGTATGGGGGATGCTATGGGAAAAAGTTTTTTTTATCCATGGCTTCCGTTTACTTCATTCATCATTCAAGACTACATATATAATGCATGGTGGATAATATTATGCAATAAAAATTCAACTTGCTTTTGTCGGGTTTTGGTAGGGATGTGGCATGATGGCATTGTTGGCTTTATTAAACTAAAAGGGCACGACTACGGGAGAGGAAAATCTCATTTTTCTTGTTGAGTCTTTCCCTTTTCCAGGGGAGGTAGCCAAGCGAGGATATAAGTAAACAGAGACTTTTGTGACGCTGGAAGTACTGGAGCATGAATGAATGTATAGACGAGTTGACTGAGGAAACATGGAGATGAGGATAATATGGCTATAGCTAAAAAAAACGTGTGATATATATGCCATGCACCTATTCATTTATTCTGCTTTGCTGGTGGCAAATAAAAAGATGCTGGAAAGAGTCGAAAGGTTGGAGAAGGAAAATGAAAAAGAGGTAAAGTTTTGTCAAATTGAGCTTGGTTTCGTATGCTCCCTGGCTCAATTTTCATTTTCTGGCATCTTTTACAGTTTACGCGTGGAATATAAAAGAAAGGGATACAATGTCTTGAGTCAAGCTGGTCGACTTGGTGGTCGGTGTACTTTGATATCCCCAAACTGAGAAGGCATCTCTGCATTTCGTTTTTAACCTTCCTTTCATTCAAACACTTTTTGCTTTTGTGGATTCAATCCTGTACGTTTTTTTGGGTTAATGCTTTTGGCAAACATGAGTCACGTATTGTTAGCTTTAGCAGAATGGAATAAAACTAAGAATATAAATTACAGTATGGAAGGGAGTTTGGGGAATAAAGAGATTATTTAAATTGTCATATAAAAAATGCCAAATTCATGTATTTGTTTTTGTAAAAAAAATTGCAAAAAGTGATA
>JAHZNA010003401.1:0-18427 GCA_027743935.1 Sinodicranocentrus sp. ZH6
CCTAGATTTCTCAACACGGTTCGTTTTCTCTCATTTCCTCCAGTTTGAATCGTAATTATTAATTCTTCCATTTTTTACCTCATATCACAGTGCTCGTCTTCGTCGTACCACTTTTTTCACCTACAACTGGAATTACGGTGGTCATTGCTTTTAATATTTGGTGTAACTCCCCAAGTAATTGATTGGGTACTAGGTGACTTGATTAGTTTATGCTGGAGTAAATATACTATTGATGATGGCTCTTCTTTGGACGAAAGACGACCATTTAACTATGCATGCACAAATGAAATTTGTAGATTTGTAGTAGATGATCATCAATCCCTCATGGTACTAGTATTACAATTTACAATTTTAAAATTAAATGCTTTACTCCATAATCTGTTCAATTGTTTTTATGTATACAGAAAAACTTCTGGGACTTTTATGCGGAAGCCATGGGATGCTTTTCTAATAATTCGGATGTGTACTTTTCAATATGGTTGATGGCTAATTTGGCTGAAATAAGCGAGTTTACAGTTTCTAGGGTCTTCATTGTGGGTCGCGGAAGGGAAGAAAGTATAAATGGAAGAAATGGTTGCAAATATCTTCACGATGCATTGAAAGAATGGACGAGTCGGGTAGAAAAATCTACTGAGATACTGAAGCTAATGTTGAAATGCTTCCAACTTTGCGGTGCGGATTGCGAATTTTGTTGGATCTGTGGAATCAATGGGTTCCCAGATTGGATAAAGGGAAAGATGGTAATAATCAATATTTATTTGCATACGAAAGTTTGTACATATCGTATTGTAACTTGTAACTGTAAGTAGAAGTAGTAAGATGTTATGAAACGATCTTAAAGAATCAATTTATATTTTAGTCGCAGATTTCGAACCGTACTCCAGTGCTGACTCCGTATTCAGTTTATATCAGAAATAGGAAATACTAGTTTGAATTTGAAAGCAGGGGACTTTCAGGGAAGAGAGGTTGGAGAAAGAACAAACTTGTGATGGAATTGTGCAACTAGTAGTGACATGTTTATGAACTTTGTATACCTCGTTGCTTGTCATGCAAAATCGTGCAGCGAAAAAGAAATGCGAAGACTAAAGACCAACATTTGCATGAAACTTACCAGATGCAATGCGAGCGAATTCGGGGAACTTGGTTTGATTCGTGTGAGCACATTGTTCATGGTATTGTCTTTTCTTTCCGAATCATCTAGGGAAGCGATGTCTATTGTAAGTCAACCGATGCGTTTTAAGAAATATTTCCATATTTTTGCGACTTGTTTATTTTTCATACTTTTTGGTGACTTTTTTAAAATAAAAATACAGAATGAACGATTTGTGGACATTGTGAGCTACGACAAAGCACGAGCTTCATCTAGACGAAAAACCCTCTTCCGTGCTTATTCCGTGATGATCGCAATCTGTGCACAAAAGAGTGCTGACTTTCAAAACGCTGTTCTAATTAAAAATTACATTAAAATAGTTGATGAGATGCTGTGCTATGGAGGTTCAGATCCTACAATGAAAGACGTGATCATGATATACGTGAAATTATTAAAGTGTCTCCCAAAAATATGCCCGTCGGTTGGAATCACAAGTTTGAAAAGATACCTACTTATCAGTTCAAATTTATCAATGTGGTTAGGGAAATGCGATGCAAATTATTTGCTTCGCACAATTCGTGCTCTAAGCCAATTATCAGCATGGATTGTTTCTGTTGACTCGTCCAGTTGTGAACCTGAGGAAATATTTGCAAAATTAAGTGAAAAGTGCCTTCCATTGATAAGATCAATGGTAGTGCTTAATGCTAATAGACTTCCGTCCACTGACATGGAACCTTTGGCAAACCTAGCTGCTGATATAAATATACTCAGTAGAAAATACAGTAAAAGTGGTAGGGCGTCGGAAGAGTGTATGTCTCAGTTCGATTTGTTCGACTATGAACGAGAGAACTTGTCCAAATTTTAGCCAAACACTATGTGGAGCGATTGTTCAAATGTGAAGATATTAATCTTATTTGTTTTGGTAAAATGAAGTGGATACAAGTTTGGGTTAGATTATTAGCATTGGACTGTACTATTTCTGATGAGTTGACTGAACTAGTGCTTGGCACCGATTTTTGCATTCCAACCTGGCACTGATAGAAGCTTTTTGTCAAAGAAGTGATATGTGGGGTGCAGATGAGATTCAAAGTATGTTGGTCCCTCTGACATTATTGCTAAATGGAGTTGTCACTGCAACAATGTTCAAGGATGTTCCAAATCCAAGGTCATCCACTTCCAATAGTGCAAATCGTAAAAACATTACGTCCTCCGTTATAAGAAGCAGTGTAATAATGCTGAATAAGATACAATTCGACAGAATCTACTTAAAAGGAGTCACTTCTAGTTGTGGACACAAGTTTATGGAACATATGATTCCCCAGTCATGGCCAGGCATCCCACCGTGGGGAAAGTTAACCGATGGGATCATGAAAGCTTTAGAATCAAATCTGTTTGATATTTTTTATACGCTATCGCCAATTTGGGTTCAGGCCAAGATACATATTTATGTAGAAAATTACAAGCTATAGTTGTGTTTTCCGTATTTGGCTTCATTAGGAATTTGAACAATATTGATAAGAATGGACATCCTGCCCTGCTAAGTGTGTATTGTCTTTAGAAAAAACGGCTCATTCCACGTACTAAAAAAATTGAACTTGCATATTCTGATTGTTATTTTTTGCTTAGAAAATACTAAATTATTGTGAGGACAAAAACATCACTCAAGTACAGAACCGAATTCTCCCAAAAATGATTGCGGGAGATCACGTTCTAAACGATATCAAACTGAGCGCACGCTTCCTTCAAGATGTGTCAATAATTTAATTTAAAAGATTCCCTTCACTAGTCGTAAGGGTGCTGGCAGAAGTCTTAAAAATCTACATAGTACATCTTACAGAAAAATTAAACATGGATAGTTGTGTGAGCGCCAGTTGTTGTGCACCGCAATTGTCAAAGCAAACAAAATAGAAATTAAAAAATTTATGAAATGTCATTTGTGTCCTTTAATACAGAAATACGTTGAGTTATGCGAACAAAGACTTGGAATAGGATACGACAAATCTCTTAGGTAAGGTCAAGCCGGACCTTTCTTATCTCTCTGCCTGACTTGCATGTGTAGTATTACAGCTAATGTTAGCTTTTAGTAACTTTAGTCATTTCCTGTGTTATTACTTTTCTCCAACCAATATGTATGGTCCAACGGCCAAGTAAAGCTCTTATTGTCCTTACTCTCAACGTATATTTCTTTGTAGTCAAATCCGTTAAACCGTAACTTTAAATTACATTGCATGTGATATCTCATCCAAAAAGCTAGTCAAAAGTTAGATCGATTAGTATGCTTACAATGAGTGACTATACAGTTTCACATATGTATTATTGAACTGTTGCATGCTGTATCAATATTTCCAGCATCTTTAGTGTATATCAGTTCATATTTGACTTTGTTTGCTTTTCCAGAGCACCACTGGACTCACTGAAATGCGATATAGGAAATGTAGAACCATAAACGACGTTATAGAAATAAATGTGTGATATTTCATGAGTTAACGAAAGATCATTTTATTGTGTCCCGTGCCCCACAAACAACAAAATATCAATAAGGCTCTTGGCTCTAAAATATTATCAAGGGATTTTTAATTATCAATGTTAACCCAACTTTTCATTGCTGTTTGTTGTTAGTTATTTTTGAATACCATGTATTTTAACGTTAATTAACTTTTACTTGAGACACATTTCATCCAATCTCATGTCACTGTAGTAATACCAATTAGAGATAGGGAAAAAAATAGTTGATATATCGTAAAGAGTTATTTAAGACTTTTGTGTTACTGTTACTTCACTTTTCTAGATGCATAACATAACATGAATAACCGGCAACCGCTAATTTTTCTTAAACAAGCATGACAGCATAGTTGATCTCGAAAAATTTATACAATAACGAGAAGCTAATTAGGATGAAGAATCTACATTTTTATTGTGACTCCATTAGATAGCCTTAGCCAACCGAACATTGTTTCCTCAACTACAAAAACTTTTCATGTAATTTTGCCATCCTGTCTGTTAAGATACAAATCGGACATCACAGAACTCTTAATATTTTTATATTCGGAAATTGGGAAATGTATAAGAACATATACTATAACTATAAGTAAATTGATACCATTGCATTACTACGTACTTTGGTGTGAAATACTATGTATTGTGTGTGTGCTGTGAAATAATCAGCTAATACACTATATATATGAATAATCAATATCATATCAATACACAAATATATTAGAGAAATTAGCTTGATTATGCTCCAGAAAAAATTAAGTTACTACTAAAACTATTAGTTTAACATTAAAATCTCACACCTTTATCCAATTGACGATGTAGAAATTGAAACGTCCAGTTTAATGCCTAATTTCAATCAACTCTTTTCCTTTTGCTGTTCGAGGTGGACGGTTCCACTTGTTTGTGTTTTTCAGGATTGTGCTTGTTGGAAGGCGTCAAGATGTCAACATTGAGAGTGGGTTGTTCGTTAATAGCCTGAGCCTGGTTCAAAGAATTATTAATGGCTAAGCCCGGATTTGAGGTCTCGTCACGTTCAGTTGCATTACTCTTCCTTGGGTATCGCCTCCCATCTTCACATTTGCCCTTTAAATGGAAGTTTAAGGATTTCTGACATTTAAATAATTTGACACATTTTGGACATTTTAACTTCTCGATTGGGTGAGACTGTTTGGTATGATTTTTGAGTCCTGAGCTGGTTGAGAACAATTTGCAGCATACTGTACATTCATTCATATGCAATTTTTTAATGTGCTCTTCAATGACGTCACGACTAGCAAAGTTTCCGTTACACTTGTTGCACCTGAACGTGTTTTCTATCCTGGTGTACATGGAAGCCTGCATCGACAGCTTCTCTCTTTCTTCTATATGATGCCTATGATTATCATTTAAGATGGAGTTCATGTGTGACATAACACTGTTAGTCAATCGTTCGTGGTTATCAGCGATGATGTTCATCATTTTCGCTGATCTCTCCCATTCGCAAGCTAGGATTATTTCACAGGAAAACTAATTATAACTACATGGGATTACCCTCTGTTTTATCTGTATCCATCTTTTTGTATTTTTGCAATTGAAGATGCATCTCATCGTTTGAATTACCGCTGGAAATTTTATCCTGCTCCAGCCCTGAAGGAAATAAGTTTACTTTCATTGTCAGCACATGCATATCTAATACTTTGTACCAGTTACGTGTCAACTTACGTCTCAGTAAAGACTCGTATTTGGCCCGTACTTCCAAAAGTTCACCGTCTCTTGCATCTACAAAAAAATCAACGATCCAAATGTAGCTTGTGCTGTGTGACTTAATGGTTACCGCGAAGTGTCAAATAATTATACACTTCAAACTATATGACCTTTGATTCAATATTCAATTATCGAATAAAAGGATAACATGGGATCATGTAGCAATTTATATAGCTACTAGGAGGCCGATTGTACGCTAATCGCGCGACAAATTGTCTTGTGTAGCGGCGAAAACATAGATTAGTGATTACAACTTTCTTCGTATTACATACTTGTGCAAACGCGTTGGTATTAGCGGTAATTATAAATTTCTTACGATCAACATGGTCAATCCTACTTTAGTTTCTATCCAGTTTTGTTTATTATTCCTTATAGCATCGTGCAGGCACAGTCTTTAAGAGAACTTCTTACCACCCCATTCTGAACATAGCGTAATAGTGATATATGGTTATTTTTTAAAATATAATTTATATTTTGTCTATGATAGGCAGACAAACCGACACACATGTTCATGCAGTCATATATTGCATTATGCTCCGCATGCACTTATATATAATATTTATAATACTAAATATTAGTAACTTTACTCTATAAGCTATATTTAATGATGGTCCATCACTCACTCACTCACAGACACGGATTTCATGATATAGTAGACATTGCATCAATTTCAAACTACATAAATGTTTCGATTATAATGTAGCATAAACTAATCCATGAGAACAGTTATAAAAAGTTTAATACTTACCCAACAATTCCCTTTGGCTCATGATAACCCCATCCTTCTGCTCACTTTCCAGTGTCACCTTGTTTATGTGTGATTGAAGATCCTCATTTGTTGCTATTTCTTTCTCCAACTGGGTTGTTGTTCGTATGATGGTGTCGTTTGCCCTTTCAATTTCATTTTTTCGTGAGTCAGTATCTTTAATGCAAGAAGATACCATCAGATCTAATTCTCCTCGATTCAATGATTGTCTTTCTTCTTCGTTTTTTTTCTGTTTCTGCACTTTTGCAATCTCAGAGTAAGCGACTGCACTAGCGACAGCCCTAAGTATTGTTTCTGAAATGTCTGGCTTAGGCATTGAGTTCTTCAAATCACAATCTACTGCAGTTGTCATATGCATCAGAACTTGATTGAAAATGGATCGCATTTCACACAACGACGTTGCATTTAGCTGTTCTATGATACCAGAACAATTGCAAAAATATTGAACTGAGTTGTGTGCATTCAACTTGACCCAATCTGGCCCTATCGCACCCCACGCTACGTTGAGTGTGTCTCCCAGTGACTTACCCTCGTGATAAACGCCACTGCCAATTAAACATAAATCACCTGGATTTTGTATTTCAACTGTGTATGGAATGCCTGCTTTGTCAAGCGTTTCCTTTGATACGTAAATTCGTTTGTGTGCCCAAATATCACGACAATTGGGTGCATTTAGAAATTTGGTATACTCGTTGTTTTCACAGCCCAGTTCTCGAACTTTCATTTGATACTCTTGTGCAATCAGCAACCATTCTGTTTGTCCAACGAGTTGCAAGTTCAAGGAAGCCAACCATCCTTCCTCAACGTGTAGCCCAAAAATACGCCCTATGACGAAAATAAGGTATTATTATTATTTTGGCACTCATAAAAGGGTTAAATTGTACATACCAACCCCCAATTTTTTGGGGGTTGGTATGCATAGTCTAACTAATATTGGTTCGACTGTACATACCAACTCCCACTTTTTTTTTGAAAAATCGTGTTTAAAATTAAATATTGAGTTGAGAATTGAAAATGCTAATGAGTGTTGAGTTGAGAATTGAAAACGAAAATAAATGTTATGAACTATGGAGTATTAGTGTCGAATGTTTGTAGGTTTGTTCTGTTGTTCGATGCAAAGTGAGTGTAGTTCATACTTCCATAATATGCACTAATATTTAAAAATTAATCATGTGCGATATACATTGAAACCGGCTTTCTACTTTTGATAGCACGAATTTGACATTTGAAATACTCCATCTCCTTCAACTGTACATGTCTATCAGCAGCTGAATCGAAAAACTTGAAATCCTTACCATCATGTCCCACAATTATCCAGGGAAGGCTTAATCCCTCCATTTCGGGGTTGTACATCATTGGAATAGTGCTAACCTCACGCCAATTATCCAATTTCAGCATTTTTACAAAATCCTGTCGCCTTCCAGTCACAAAAGACCCCATCAAAAAACTGTGATTTTTTGAACTACGCTTGTGCCTTTTACCAGAAAACGTTGATGTTTTCGGTTCAAGCTTGATGTCGCCAGTTGTGCATATGGTCCTGTCTATCCTTATCACATAACACTCCTCGTTGCGGAGACATAAAAGTGCTTTGTTAAACTCATCTGCTGTAGGTAGATCTATATCGCTTACGTTTAGCTGTCAAAACAGTTAATCAAATTCAAAGTACACAGCTATTCATTCACGATTAATATAAAAAGGTTGCAAATCAGATGTTAAGCATTTTTTAGTTGGCAGCTCAACGAATATTTTTTGCATATGTGGTACTTTTTTGCGTGTCTAGGCCCTTTACACATAAGGAATTTTTCCCGGGTGTGGTTTTTTTCCCTGGAGGAATTTTCACTGGGAGGAATTTTTTCCCACAGGAAGTTTCCCAGTCGTAGAATTTTTCCCGGATGGATTTTTACCAGAATAATTTTTACTCATAAGGATACTTACATTGATATATATCTATACTTTAACTATCTGAACCAAACCAAATGGAGATTAGGTTGGCAGCTATGCACTGACATATGTTGAGCCGAGCTCGAATTCAATTAAAAACCTATACAATTTTAAGTAGAATTCAAAATCGTCAGTGATAAAAACTCGACTATATAACCTTACCTAACCAACAATTATAAATGCATCACTTCGCCTACATAACCAAACCTACCCAACTTCAATATGTATTTTATTCATACATGTAATGTACTGTGACTGATGATTAAAACGGGGAAGACATACAGGGGAAAAATGAATGGCAAACTTCCTTCCGGGAAAAAATCCACTCTCGGGAAAAATTCCTTTTGGGAAAACACCAATCCAGGGGGAAATTCCCCCTATAAAAAAACCACTACTGAGAAAATTCCTCTTGGGAAAAAACCACTCCCATGTAAAGGGCCGTTACGTTCAGATCATGTGCATGAATCACACACTTTTTTCCTCATTCAAAAATGCTAAATCATGCTAACGGTTATCATATAAACACAACAAATACAAGCAGCCTTTAAATAAACACGCTATGCGTAACGCAAGAATGTAATGGGGCAGTATAATATTAACAAATGCATAGCTGAAGAAGCATTAAGTTAATTAATTCCAATTAAGCATAAGACGTGCTGATCAGAACCGTTTTTTTTCAATTATTATAAACTGTTCAAGATTACCTTTACAAATCCCTTTTCTGATATCTGATTTTCAAATAACATCAAGAGCCCTAGGCTTGTTTTAGCCTGAGCTTCAGTACAACTCTTTGTATCTACGTTGTGATTCTCCTGTACCTTGCTCGTTTGGTCCTCCCATCTCATCTCTGATTCTTCTGGCATATTAAAAGGAACCTCACACCAACCCCTTGTACTTTCGGATATCCATCCATCAGATATTTGCATGCTTGTCTCAATGTTAGTTGGTATTATGCCGACATATTCTCGAAATGCTACCTCAAGATCATCAGATCCACATAGTGAAGCAGGATACAATAGTAGATTATCGACATTATCTCCTGACTGAGTTTCCATGATTTATAGTTAATGTTAGTCAACAACGGCAATTAGAATGACAATATCCGCACATTTCACACTTGCTAGAAGATGAATTATCATTGGCATTATATGTCACGAGAAAGACCGCGTTTGCCTTCTCATTTCATTCATTGGTTATGTGTACGTATTGACGATATAACTCAATAAAAACTTATCACAATTCTACACAACTAAAAAGGCGAAAATACTAAAACAAAGGGTATTTGAACACTCTGCCCATCATTAACACTTAGCTTGTGATTATTGATTGAGTTTTTAAATGATGCTACCCATGTCTGTAATAGATTTTGATAAACTTTGATTGAGCCTTCTTCGATAGTGGCATATCCAAGCCCGAATGTACTCTATTACATTTGTGTTGAAAAAAATTAGTCCCAATTTTCATTTGATATACATGTTGTCACTTTGAACTCTATATCCCTACAACTAAAGAGTCAATTTTTGAGACATAATCATAGCTCTAGTTTCGCTAAACCTACAAGTGTCCCTTCTTTTTACTTACTCCTTCTCACTTCCATTCTCAAGATTCTTGCATTGACCTTTCTCGCTCACAAGAATAATGTCTTTGGTTTAAGTGTCATCATCAACCCATCTCAAGAAGTTTGAGCGTTACAACTTACAACTATGTATTAATGCATTGTTCTGCTTATCCCTTTCCTCATTTCTTTCGCTCTCTGAGCGTCATGCTCGTCATAGTTTAGCACATCCTTCAAACTAATGTACATCACTAACTACCTTAAATTTGCATAGCTCAGGCTAAAACCTGAAACAGTTTACAAGATCTCTGAATCCTTACTTGCTCCTGTCTTTGGCTCTGGAGGCAAAAAATGCCTGCACCCTAGCCTTATACATACAATTCCAGACATAAACAAAATTTATATATTTCTCTCTCTCTCTCTCTCTCTATTTGAGCGTCAAAGCCGTCATAGCTGAGCACATATTTCAGGCTAATCTACATCACTAACTACCTAAAATTTTCATTAGCTCATGCTAAATCTTGAATCGTTTTGCAAGCTCTCTGAAATCCTAACTTGCTCACTGTCTTTAGCTCTGGATACAAAAAATGCATGTCCCTAGACATATACATACAACTCCAGATATAAACAAAACGTTTGGGTATTTCTGACAAAGTCAGAAATAGTCACATTTGTGACTCCCCCAAATAGAACTGTTACCCATGCATGTGCATTTTTTTCATTTTCACACTTGTGGTGGTTTAAAAAAGTTCATGATTATACTTGTTTCTATATTGTCTTATGAGATTTTCTTTCTGTGTCAAAATTAGAGTGAAATGGAGAAGAGACGAATGATTGCTGAAAAATATGCATGTTTGCTTTATTTTATCTTTTTTATATTTACTCATGCGTATTGTTGGGAGGAGTGAAAAATTACTTAATCTCAAATTTCGAAATGCCTTTTTAAAATGAAAAAATTCGTGATATTTATGGGTTTGTGAAAAAAGGATATTTTGGTGACCGTCAAGGAGTAGATCTGGTTCCAGTTGGTTTCACAAGCTTCCTTCGCATCAATTTATCCGTTGCCGTGATGATGTTAATATGAAGCATGAGCGATGTATTAAGATGCCGTTTTTTTGTAATTTATATTTTATGCAAAATTAGCCTTAGTCAGTGATTTGACTGACAGTTTCATCCTTCTATAAATGATATTATACTGTATAAAAATACGTTAATGCTTGAATTTACGATTGAATTAATTATGAATAGAAAACCGAAAAATGTGAGTCATTTTCATAAGCTCATAGAATAAAATCAAATGATTATCAGACAAATTTGGTGGTTGAACCATTTTAAAATGTTTTTTTATCAAAAGAAAATCATCATGTTACCCATACAAGTAAAGAATGCATTATATTCTAAAAGTTAATTATATATATGTTTTGATAAAGTTGTTTTTATGTAACCTATCACTTCTTAATTTATAAATTGATTATTACTATATTGTTATGTTATACTACCAATGCCGTCAATGGCACTAAAATATTTTGAATATCCTATCACTTCTTAATATATGAAATATTAATTATTATCTTATTATGTTATACTACCAATGCCGTCAATGGCACTAAAATATTTTGAATATCCTATCACTTCTTAATATATGAAATATTAATTATTATCTTATTATGTTATACTATCAATGCCGTCAATGGCACTAAAATATTTTGAATATCCTATCACTTCTTAATTTATAAATTGATTATTACTATATTGTTATGTTATACTACCAATGCCGTCAATGGCACTTAAATATCTTGAATAACCTATCACTTCTTAATATATAAAATGATTATTATTAGTTTGTTATGATATACTAACGACGCCATCAATAGCACTTAAATATTTTGAATATCCTATCTCTTTTTAAACTGTATTATATAATTAATGGTTATTAAGTTCTTAATCAGTTACTTCGTAAATAAATCTCAAATACTAATTGAATTTATGATTTTGTGTAAGAATAAGAGCAATAACGTATTAAATGAAGAAAGTTAAAGAACGAGTAACATGTAAGTCTACCTTGTACGGGAAATTACTGCCTCTGCCTTCCAGGTATGTTGAAAGTCCCTAGTTCAATGTGCTGAGGAGCATTCGGAAGGGGGTGATTTGGGGTGATTGGTGTGTTGACTCCGAACTTCTTCCTGAAGACCAGTACCGTGATAAATATGAAGATACATCCGATGCCACCTCCGATAAAAATACTAGATTTAGATATAAATATAAAAATACAATTGATTAGATTCAAGTTTTGCAAATATTCTAGTTGTGCGTCTGTCTGCTACTAACTACTTTGTCTGTTAATCTACTTACAGGTTATTGGTCCGTTCCGCCTGATCGTTCTCGTTATTTGCCCGTGTAAGCCTGTCCAAGTGATCCATCTTCCTGTCTTGTGCATCTATCTGCATTTGAGTCAATGTCAGTTGCGTCTGCTGATTTGTTGTTGCAATCTCGTGATTATTGGCCGTAGAGATGTGGTCATTCACACCTTCGTTCACCACGTACCCAAATCCTAGCCACATCGGGAGTTTCTTTGTGACGAATTTGACTACCGACGAAAAAAATCCTCCTGATGCTCCAGGGGATGCCGCCTTAACCAAGGGCACTGCAAAAACAATAATCATTGCTTTATAAATATTTATATGGAAAAAAAATTTCCTGCAAACATCCAAACGCATATTCAACATAATTCGTAGTAAAAAGATTGCAAAGAAATTTCATACATACCGAGTTCTTCGTATGGTATCTTGGGAGCTCCTTGTGTGGCAACCAGTGCCACAATTAGAATCACTCCGACTCGCAATAGCAACATGATTGCGATATTGCCCTGTATGACCCACCTCTTTCGATTAGTCTAACGGTTACTGTTGCAAATATTGACTATTTTTACTGGGAGATGAAAATAAAACAGATTTTGGTATTGCAAGTTGATTTGATTGCTAAATGGTAGTTGATATTTAAAATAGATTTTGATATTGCAAGTTGATTTGATTGCTAAATGTTAGTTGATATTTAAAATAGAATTTGGTATTGGTGGCAGATTTGATTACTAAATGGTAGTTGATATTTAAAATAGATTTTGGTATTGCAAGTTGATTTGATTGCTAAATGTTAGTTGATATTTAAAATAGAATTTGGTATTGGTGGCAGATTTGATTACTAGATGGAATTAGATTTTTCAAGTATATTTGGAAAAAACTCTAACTGAAATATTTCGGATTTGGGCATGGATATGACGCTTTAAGTGTGTGGACAGTTCAAAAGTTGAAAGCAATCTAAATGAGAATCCTGTAAATAAATCTCTTTTATGCTTTTCATTTTAACTACGTCTCCAGGAAAACTGTTTTTCAATGGCTTCAACGGAAGTCGGCATCTTTTATATGGAAAATTTGCCAAATGTGTCAGCGCGTTTTATCATGAGCGAAGATTACTTGTGGGGTTGGATATCTTCTTGTAATTAAGAGTCGTATACTAGCAATGATGAGCAGAGTACTTCTGATGTTCAAATTTTTAACCAATGAAAATCCTCATGTTCACATATTACGTTTTCATATGCGATGAATAAGAGTGACCGGTATTCAAGAGTGTTTTTAGTTCTGCTAGTCAACTATGTAATCCTTTTCATGCAATTAAAAAGCGAATAATGAAGAGAAAAAGTTATTTTATTTATATTCAAATTAAATGTAGTAAAAGTTGCATGACAAAAAGGTAAGTCCTGATGCGAGATGGCTATTATATTGTATCTGTAAATCAACCTTGATTCTTTTATATTCTTTTAACCCTCTTATTTCAGCATAACTAATCTAAAGCTAAAACCTCGTTGTATGGGGTAATTCGAATTACAAGAATTTGATAATTTGAAAAATAATCATCGTTACATAAAAATAGAAAAAGGTAAATTTAACTCAAAATTTGATTTCAATTAATTTATATCTTATTAACCAATGTTATTGGATGGTTAATACATCAAAATTAAACCAAGTATTTGAATAATTATAATGATTAGTTTGAAATAGTTATGCATATGTGTAAAAATGCATTAGTTAAGCTACAAAAATGATTAAAATATTACCATCATAACCCTTGTCTCCCATTCCCTTCGTCTGTATTTATTCAGACTCATCACTTGTATCATTCTCATCTGTGTCTTGCCATTCTGAATCATCCTCCTTGTAACCCATATTTGCTTTTCCTTTTCTTTCTCGCTTGTCGCTGGCTTCATTTTTATTCTCTTCGCTTGCTTCTTCCTCCCTTTCATCGGCAGTGCCCTGTTCATCATTGCTCTGGTCGCTATTATCTTGCTCTTTGTCTTTGCGAAGATGATTCTTCCTCCTAATCTTCTTTGACATTTTAGAATTGGGATTTTCCCGGCAGCTCCTAAAAAAGTATGGAAATATATTGGCTGGTGTAAATGGTATATAATAATTGCTTTCTATGTGCATGCTAATAATTTATATTAGTACAAAATGCAAGTTAATAACTTGCCGCGGACTACATACATTGTAACATGTCTTTGTAAGCTTGCTAGAACGGTAAACTCCAATCCACAATGCTCACAGACAAGCGTGACTTGATTGTGCGCACTTTGAACATGATTTCGGAGGGTAACTGTAAATGATACAAGTAAATTAAGTAGCTGGTTATAAAGCCAATAAAAGCATTTATATGCAACATTAAAAATATTACTCTTGTGTGCATAACTCTTGTCGCAAATTGTACACATGTATGGTTTTATTCCTGCCATAGCATCTTGATGCCTTTTCAGTGTGTAGATGGTACTAAAGATCTTGTCACATTTTTCTGAATCATGTATCTGTCTGCATCGGAACTTCCCTTCTTTCAGAGCCTTATACTCACTAGGAGGTGGTAGTTTTTTTCGATCTTTGGGAGGGTTGTATCTGATTGCATCCTTGACGTTAATCCTCTGAATATCCGTCTCCTCTCCTGATCCTGCTACATGAAATTTAAGCATATCGAGTCCTCGCTTGTCAATAAATCCCGATATGAGAATAGCAATTTTAAAATCGTAAATACTCACCAGATTCTGAAGACTTTGACGACCCGGGCTCAATTTTTGCGGCATTTTTAAAAACTTTTTGTGCATTTTTCGATGTTGACGCAACAGGTTGTGGCTTTTTAGACGTAACTGATCTTGCTCTGTCCTCCAATGTTCGATTTTTCCCACTTTGTTGTGGCTTTGAAGTTGACTTCACAGCAATTTGCCTTTGCTTGTATGGTTCGCTTTTTTTATGTGAAGCAGGAAAATCTCTTGATTTAAGGCTTGCTTTTGGTTTAATTTGTAATTCGTCCATGGGTTTACCTTGCTTTTTATCCTTTTTGCGTGTTTCTTGTACCGATGTTTGTTCTCTAGATATCGTTTTCGTTTCTTTAGTGTTTCCACTCACTCTTGATTTGGACTTTTCATTTTCTGGGAAATGCTTGCTACCCTTGACATTAGCAGTAGATTTTTGTGCTTTGTTTCTAGTTGCATGCTCATAGGATTTTTCATCACTGTCACTCGTGGAAATGATTAAGATTTTCTTTTTGTTCGGAGCCGATTTCACTCTCGGGTTCCAGTCCGACTCTTCGTCAGATTCTGATTCTTCTCTTTTGCTCCTGGGATCCGAGTTGGTGTATTTTGAATGATCGTCATCATGTGATTTGTCCATTTCTTGCGATACCTCTTCTTCATATTCACTACGATTTGCATTGTCACTTTTGATATAGCTGGATTTGTCACTTTCATCACTCGATTCGTCATGACTCAATCTTTTTACGTACTTGTTGTCAAATGGAAGCTTTGCTGGTTTTACTAGCAAATAGTTATTCTTCTTACTGCAAGCAGATTTGGTAGTAGTGACCTCTTCATATTCCTCTTTTTCCTGCCTGCACTTCCATTTATTTTCAGTGATCGCTCTCTGAATATCGTATGGACTCCACTCCTCATCATCATTCTCGTCATGTTTTTTTTTCGTTTCTGCCTTTTTAGTTGTGAACTCGGGAATCATAACAGGGTCCTTCACAGGACCAGGTTGGTCCAAAGCTAGATCTGCAGATGATCTGTCTTCCTCTTGATTTTGGAACCCGATTCGTCCCAAGTGCGCATCTAATTCTGCACAAATTGCATCATATCGGGTCTGGCATGCAGTCGAACATGGCTTGCTAATCACTTTTCCTTCATTTTTATCGTCATCATCCTCTTCATCGCTATCACTACTCCGTCCACTATTGTCAGTTTCAGAAGATGATGTATGTTCGTAAAATGTAAATTCTCTTCTTAGATACCATGTTGGAACTCTGAACTGTAAATGATCTGGATGAAGTCTTTTGTTTGTCACATGCGATTTCCACAATTTGTCTTCTTTTGTATCATTAACAAACATACCAATTGCTAGTACGTAGTGTTCATAACCACTAGAAGTTATATTCATGATTGTGAGTTGCCTGTTCTCATATATATAGGTGCCTTCTTCAATGTTCAATATCTTCCATCTTGTATTCTTCATATTAAGTATAGGGTTTCTTTTCAACTTCTTCCCCCTTGTTCTTTTGGATTCAATTTTTCTCGCGGCAATGACCCTTAAATTTCGAAACATCAAGTCTGCTAGTACATACCTGGCTAAGATGTCAGGGTAGAAATCTTCTGGCTTGGCTAGATGGTTGTAGTCCCACGTTGTGATTGTCCGAAAATGCTGCCTAAACCCAGCCCCTGATTCAAATCTTTCCGGTAAGGACTGATATGTAAGCAAGTCCTTCACAACTAGATACGCCGACAATAATCGCATGACCTTGTGCATATTCTCTGTTTGGAAGAACGCCAGACTAGCACATCTATATAGACAGCTTCCATCGCCCAACGTTTCTGCAACGTAGTATTTAGTTTCTCTTCTATTTCTTCTTAAGATTTCATATCCCATCTCATTCATTGGTAGACGTCTGCTTTCATCACTTCTCCGAAAGTAAGATAAACACAATGGCAGAGATCGTATCCATACGATAGCCTCTTCATATATTCGTGTGTCCCCGAAACAATAACGAAGTTCGCGAATTTCATCTGGCGAGCTTATGTCTCCAACATATTTATTAATGACACTAGAAAGTGAGTTTAGAATTAACTCCACATTTCTAAATTCGCTTCGGAACAATTCCATTTTAGCCCTTACAGTTGGGTTAAACTGGTTATCGGCAAGTGGAAGTGGAGATTGACCATTATCCACATAGGGTACAAGTTGCATTCCAGTGACCTTTTCCGGTGAGGCGTCATAAGTCAAGCCTCTGGAAATTCCCCTTGGAAGTCGGTTTAAAACACCTCTGTTACTTAGTAATGTTCGATTACAGATGACAGATTGCATATCGTCATCATATTCACCAGAACCAAACATCACTTCCGATAAGCCATCACCAAGCGATGGTTCGTATGTGCTGCTGTAAACTGTGTCTATTCTAACACAATTGTCAGCGATAGGCATAATCGGATAAAATCGATGTTCATCGTACCACATATGAATTGAATGCTCTTGATCGTCATCCAAACAAAATCTGTCTCTCCCTATCCCATGTTCTTGCAATGTGAATATCTCAATTGGCCATTGAATAACATAAGCAGCTGCAACAATGTCTGCCAAATACATTGAGTACATGGGTGGGCTAGTTCCTGGAGGAAAACGAACGAAAGGATTTCTTAACTTGGCGCTATGAATGGCCAAGAAGATTTCATCTGCCTGCCTTTCTTCTCCAAAAAGACAGTGACTGTATGATGTGCTGAATGTCTTATTTTCGGGGATCCCATCCAATCTAACAGGCATACCACTTTTTAGTGAATCGGGAAACCGAGATTGGATTTTGATTAATAGAGATATGTTTTGATTCTGATCTTGATGATATGTTGCTGGTCGATCGGGTTCCCTCAGCATGTCGAATATGTTTGAAAATAACGTCTTCGATTCACCAATTGATGCAATAATTTCTTGTTTGGGTTTGAGACTATCTATTTCATTTAGCATTCCTTCGATGCTTTCATGTTTGATTGGTGCATTCTATAGGAATGCCGAGAAAACTTGTATTAAATACCATAATTTTACAACATCCATTTTC
The DNA here is from genome assembly GCA_027743935.1 of Sinodicranocentrus sp. ZH6. NCBI lineage: Eukaryota > Metazoa > Arthropoda > Collembola > Entomobryomorpha > Entomobryidae > Sinodicranocentrus > Sinodicranocentrus sp. ZH6. Next base: position 17,725 of record JAHZNA010003401.1, read on the forward strand.
TACTTAATTGTAAAAATGATTTAATGCAATTTCCTTTCTAAACAATCTGTATTCTTGTTATTCCTGCAGATGATACAGGCATTCTATCGACAGCCAGAGAATAAAATTTTTATTATTATTATTCAAATGACAACCATGAGTGCCGTTTAAAAATCTCAATTTTTATGCATTAAATATTATTGTTGGAGCAATTTTTTAGGACTAAATGTTTTATGTGGATGACAGACCGAGGTAGATACGACTGTATAAAATTACGACTTGCGATTTGTATAAAATATATACTTGGTTATTTGGGTATAGGCGGAGAGCATAACTTTTCAAATTATATTAAAAAAATAATGGCGAATGTAAAAGTAGTCTATATTTGTTACACACGAATCGAATATCTATTAAATTTGTTTATATTAATATGCTTGGTTAGTGCTTGATTTTATGTGGATATAAAAAAATATATTGATTTCCAATGTGAGATTATGGTGCTTCCTAAAATTTGCAAGCTACACTTAGCTATAAAAATTTATTTATATAAATCTTATCTCTTATGTTGAGAAAAACCATTTAGCTCAGAAGAATTTATATATAAAATGCTATTTATTGGTGTAGAGACATTGGTATCCGCATACGAATTATGCATCAAGTTGCAAATAGCAACGCGCATGCGTATAATTCATTTGCAAAATGAATCTCATTTATGAATTCACTG
>JAHZNA010003402.1:0-83565 GCA_027743935.1 Sinodicranocentrus sp. ZH6
AAATGGAAGGGATAAAAATTAAGGAACAATTTCATGCGACAAGCGGCTTTGTAACAAGCTTCAATTAAAACCCCAAATCTGAAATCGTTGCTCCCTCTAAATCTATATCAACTCACTGCACAAAACTTTATTGACAAATCTTATTCCATTCCAGATATGGATGCCCAATGTTTTTATGGAAATTTATTTTTACTTAATAATACTCGTCAGCAGAATTTAATCTTGTGATATAAATAATTGGATTTTGGAATGCAAAAAAACTCATAAGCAATAGATAGCTTTTTCTTACCAAACTTCCTCGCGAGGGTTACACTAGTTGCGTAAACGTTACGCTGGGTGAAGCCTCGCGAGATGGTTCCCAAAGCCTTCAACATGTGTCCTGTTTTATTGATACGAGCTATGCACAAATTACACGGAAATTTCTCTTGATTCCTTAAATGCTCAACTAAAAGTTAGCCTGAACTAACAGTCACGCACAATTCAATTTACACAAAATGCAACGACAGTGTCTTATTCAATCTTTCTTGACCTTATTACTACATATACAGCAATAATTAGATACTCCCGGAATTGGTAATTGCTTTTGATTCCAAGAAGAAGCACAATTTTGTGGAAATTCCCACTAAATATTGCTCCAATTTCACAGTATCTTAATGACACATATCAAGTTTCTTTCTGTGGACTGGTGAGCTTTCAATCTCAAAATCTTTTATGCTATGAGTGTTTTTTGCATAAATTGTGACGCAGGAGGACAATAAAGATACAAAAATACTTTTTAGGGATGTGATTATAAATCTTACTAGTATATGTATACCTCCGTTTCTTGTTTACTTGCCTCTTCCTAATTATCTCCTCTACTCTTCATGCACAAAACGAATGCACATTAGTGTTATCAAAGCGGAAAAGTAAAGAGAAACGGTAGTAATTTTCCTGTTTTCAAAGATGGCAACTAGAACTTTATAGACAGCTGGGCAAAAGACACACGTTTTACTACAGACTTGTTATCAGGATCACAGTCATACTTTTAAGGTATTGAACTTTGCATCTATTAAAACTACACAGTGCATATATATGAAAGTACACACATGACAAGCTTCATCTCTTATGCATATCAAACTGTGAGTGTGGTATTTTTCATATGCATAGTTTTTTTTATGTATACCCTCATTTACCGTTGGACTTACAAGACTAGGATTAGGGTTTGACTGATTGTGAATCGAGTATGTAGGTAAGTTGGTAAAAAAAATTGAAGCAGTGAAGACGACGAGAGGATATCGGATATCTGTCTTTGTGTCTGCACGACTGGTTGGACAACTTGAAGAGATTCTTAACCATGCATCTACTTGTACTACTTGGTGAAGATTTTTATTATTATTATTATGATTATGACTACGACTAGATTACGAGCTGCAGTGAAGCTTGTAACGAGTTGTATATGCTTTTGGGGGTAAGGATTTTTTGAAAGCATTTAGTACCGGCTTTTTACTTAAATGTGAGCACAAGCAAGATACTGTAAAATATCGTGCAAGTAATGACATGAGGCTAAAGCATGGCATAAGAATATGAGTTAATGATTCTTCAGGTTAATACTTTATAAAATATCTTGGGGAACTTTTTAATTGCTTCCTTCTCGAAACTGTAAAAATTGCAGAGGGATAATTGTGCAGGGATGTGTGCAAAAGAATGGAGAATGCTCAACTCTCATCACATTTTACAACCAGGAATATAATTATATGCACCTTTGAGAAATTGCAACTTTTATGTATTTTTGGCGATTATGCTGCATACCGTAATTTTCACATAATTTAAGTATGCTTTACATTCAACATTCCAGGCGAAAAATGATTAGTATAGTATAGGATCCAAAAAGTGTGAAAGCACATGTCAGATGTACACATTGCACAGAAAACATGTGTGCATGGCGGTTGAAGGAAAAATATTTTCGCTGTTGTACATTCTACACAATCCATACAACAAAGTAATAATAACAACATTCACTTTAATTTGGATCAAAAGTATAAAGTTTAAAATTTTATGGAGTGTAAGTGGAAAACTATTGAAGTTTCTGCGACAAAGAAATCCAGTCAGTCAGTAGTCAGTATTCAGTAGTGGTAGTGTTTTTATAAAACTGAAAACCAGCTGTTATGCCTTTGTAAACATTTGTTTGTTGTGTATCAATTTAAGTGTAACGCCGGTCTTGGTTCGCTTCGTCATTTAACTTCTGTATTAAGATTTATAAACAAGGTGAGCATGTGGCCAGTTAATAATCATACCGCAATTCTAATTTTATGATTGTAATGATCATTTTGTGAATTTGAAGTTTTGTTTTGTATTTTGTAGAAAAATGATTTTAAATATTTCAAGAAAGGTCTTCCCCCTATCGTCAAAGCCTATCATCTCGGTAAATATGCTTAAACCAACTAAAACTTCTCAAAATATTCAAATTGTACTAACTATTTTGTATTTTTTTAAAAGAAGCCAACCAATCTTTTTGGAAATGCACATTCCCCTATCCTCCCAAGTGTTTCGGTCAGAACAAAAGTTAACAAAGCAAAGTTAGATGACTGGGACTTTAATGAAACTGCAAAGTCAGCCAGACTTCAAGTTGGTAAAGGGAAAATATACGACAAGAAACCATTCAAGTTCACGGTAGTAAAAGGGAAATCATATTTATGGTGTTCATGTGGCTGGAGCAAATCCCAGGTACTGTTGAATCACTTTTACTATACTATACTTTCCTCATGACTTAGTAGTTTCCTGCTAATTCGATACAATCATTAATTCAAACTGTTTATTTCATTTTCAGCCTTTTTGTGATTCGACGCACAAAAATCCGCATTATAAAATCACAATGAGACCCATTCGATTTATCGCTCCTGAAACTAAGGAGTACACATTTTGTAATTGTAAACAAACTTCAAATAGGCCTTTTTGCGACGGAACTCACATTAGGGATGATATTCAAGCAGCTATTAAAAATTAATACTGATAAGCTCATCTGTAAATGAAATGTGTACCAAAAACTATTTATTAATGATATGAATGGATTTGTATGTAGCCAATTTTAGATACTCACAAAAAATATGTGTACAAATCAAAATCATTTAGTAAAGATTTTACTGGATTTCAAAACCTTCACAGACATTTATTTCACTTTTTTTTTCTTTTTCCTTCTCGTCGTAACACAAGACGAGAAAACTCCGCAGACAAAACGGACCTAATTTGCTGTAAGTGAGTAAGAAGAAATTTACACATATTTATGTAGCATAATATTTAAGATGACAAACATAAATGAACTCACACTTCCCGAAAAAAAATCTTTCCTCGGAACGGTCTCTCATGATTTATAACTTGGGTTTAGCACAAAAATCATCTTAAATAAAGCTCCACTGCATCATCATAAAAATCCCCAGGATTCAAAAACCGTGTATCATTTCACACCACCTTGATTCAAACTGTACTCCGTTTGCTAATCATTCTACCTCTTTACAAAGAATTACAAATGGATAAGTTACGCAATGAAATTAACATAAAACACAAAAATTCGGTATGATGTACTTGGGTATTTGTGCATTAGGCAAGATCGTAAACTGAGAACATGGGATAATAATATATTACTATTAATTTGACATACAAGCGGAAAAATAAAATGACTGAAAAACTCAAGTTCAACCTTACAAACTACAATTACAAATGTTCACATAATCTGAATGATGTTCCTCCAAACTGATCCATACTTGAAAGAAAATACTAAAATGAGCACGACATGGTAAGGTATAATTCTATCAAATTAACCGTTCCATTCACAGACTTTATAATAGACACATAATATGCAGCTATATAATTTAATATATTGATTTATATGTATTTCAGCAGACACGTAGATATTTCAAGATAAATAGGGTATTACATACAGCGAGCATGATTATGCAGTTGTAATTAATTACCACATAATAAATAGTTATAAACGTCAATATAGATTAATCACTAACACATTTCTTTTCTTACATTAGCAGGTTTCCTTTTAATTCCTTTTAGTTTCAGCGACTAAAAAAGACGGATGTTAATAGGGTTAGCGGTTTGCATGCAAATATAGTACACTTCCTAAATGTTTAAATATCTAAAGTCATCATATAAATATCCTTCACACTCATTTTTTCCACGTACATACTTAACGAGCGTTTACTCTGGCATATATATTAAAATTGCGAATTCTTTCGTAATTACTCTCATCCCAATGTAAATTTACACATCAGGATGACCATCATGACCAATGATATTAAAATTATAAAATCTTTTCTCCAGTTAGTTGCCAATCTTAATATGAAATATATTATGAGCATTCGGCAGAATCATAAAATCTTTCTTTACCTTTCTTACAAATATGATGACTTATACTCTTGTTACTTTTTATCTTTTTAAAGAGGAAAACAGCATAAAATGGTTGCTTCTAGACTACTGGATTTTTTAAAACGTTTCAACAACATCATTACATTAAACACTTACTACTACACATTACAAAGTATCTTTTCCTTTTCAAAATCCACAACATTTTTCCAAGACGATTTCGACATTTTGGGTTTTTTCTCGAGGCAAGCGATTTACCGAGTCTGATGTGTAAGAAACTTGATCTAATCACAAAGACAAATTACCACAATTATGTTTTACGTTTTCACGACCTTAATTGTTTTATATCTACCTATAAGCCTATAGGTTTGTTGACAGACATTTTTATGCTGATATAGTGTATCTTTTGTTGACGTATATTTTATCTTCTAAACGGTTTGGTTCAATTTGAAGAAAATGTAGTAGAAGTGATGAGTTGTTCAGAAAAGTTCATTCTTTTGCATTATGAACTATTATCATATATTGCTAGTTGACTCAATTTTTTATAGTCTACAAAGAGCATAGTTATATTTTTCAGAGAAAGCACCTCCTCCAGCCTCTTCATTACTTCAGTAATTTGTGCAATCAATTCTGGGTAAAAGTTTGGATAGGAGAGAAAACTCAATCCAATGCTTTGTTCCGTAGATTACGTTTTACAATACAGTCAAAATGATAAGCTTAATCCACCTTCAGTGAATGAATACCCTTTCAAAATATTTTTGTTCTTCTCGCGTTATGTGTTTTACCACCAGAAAAATAATATTCTCTGCGACCATTTTTACCAAACAGTGTTTGCCAGAAATATTACATAGGTACGGGAACATATTATTATGCTATTATAAGATATCATCCCAAATTAATTAATGACGACTTATACTGAATATTCACACAAGTCGACAAGTCGTTGCATAATTACTTAGCACGTCTCACAATAATGGATAAGTATTACAGTATTACAGTATTAGAAAACTAAAAGGAAACAATAATAATTGTTCTTGCATGAAAAGCATAAAATAATGTTGGTATATAATCAGTATCATTGTAATTATAAGCCTACACAAAAAAATTATAAATCCTAAACGTTAAAAACCGCATCAAGAGTCAAGAGCAAGATAATAATTTTGACTGACTGATTGATGACTGAGATGGTTGACTATTCAATTGTCTTCTGTATGAAGTCTATGAACCGTTTTGCGTACTGATCCGGGTCACATGTGGAAATTCCCTCGACGTTACTTCCATATTTCACGGTTTTGGCTGCTTTAGCAGCCTGTTTCTTTACTCCGTAATGAGTAAGAACATCAATCACAGCTAGGAAATAGATTTCTCGCCTTGGAGCACCTGCAAATGTGGGAAAGGAGAAGGATAAAATGGGCCCAATAAATCTGTGTCCCATGTAATATTTTATTAAGCCCTTGAGCGGCGGAGAGCTTACTGGCATGAGTAGGGATTGCATAAATATCAATATCTGGAATGATTCGACCATCATACTCAAACTCTCCATGTAATCCAGGAGACGGTGATTCAGGTGGTGTAGGTACAACTCCTTGCCCGGGACAATTGGCTTCGTCAGATTCTTCCTCTTCCTCTAAACCATTTTCGTCCTAAAGAAGAAAATCAAGATTTATCTAACCCATTTCTTATAAATCTATAACGAGGAAGGCACTCTCAATCAGTGTAGCAAGTGCAGCAATAACTCAGCTTAACAAAAGCTTGAATTTTGAAAAAAATCAATTGTCCATTTCCACAACTGTGTGTGCTCAAGAATGCTTGACTTATTGTGTCAGACAGACAAATAAATTTCACATTGGGGTGGGGATATTGGGGTTATTATAAAAGTATAGGAATACCTGTATACCTACCTGTGAGTCAGGTTTCTCCCCCTCCTGCTCAGCTTTTTCACAATCATGAACTCCGAGAAGTAAAGAGTAGTCCATAAGATGCAATTTGGTTAGAAACTGAAAAAATAAAGAATCGCAACATAAAATAAATACACAACATGTTCATACATATGCCTGCATTCCACCGAAGAGGATAGCAAAACATAAATAAATAATTGACGACTCCTTGGCTAAAAATAGCTGAGAGAGTTTAAGGTACTTGGCGTACTAAAGAGCGTCAAGTAGTTGACTTACTCCAATATCTGCACTCAAGGTTTCCATAAGTTTCTCTTTGGCTTCGTCTCCAATGTAAATACGACCACCATCTTTGAGAAAATCGTTATCCTTTAGAGTGGGCAAGTCTTTCCCTTTCTCCTTATCAGAAGCTTCGCGATCCACTGTGGAACCTTTCAAATCAAACTTCCTGCAATAACAAAAAAACAAAATATAATTGAGTCTGAGTTGCAGTCAGTTCTTTTTCTAGCGTTCTATCCTATAAATATGTATGTACGTATAAAAAACAGGAAACAACATAGACTATTCTTTCCACACAGCACATTCCAATCCCATGCCACCACTACCGACGAAAAAAATGCGCAATGGAGTCCTAAAAAAATATGAAGTTGGCTCATACCTATGGATTTTGAGATGATTGCTGAAAACATTCCGAGTAATAACCATGTAATGTTCCACTCCATCCACAGTCAAACGGTACATTCCAAGGTACTGTGGAAGCAATGTTTTCCCATGCCTTTCCACAATGTACTGTTATAAAAAGTGATCATTGTAATCAAAATCCCAACTGCTGCATTGCTAATGATTCTCAATAGTAAAATGAACAAGGAAAACAATTCTCACTGGATGGTACTGCTTCAAGAGTGCATGCATCTGTTCCACTTCTTCACTTGTCAGCGTTTTGATAAGATACAGTTTGTCCGATGACTGATAAAATTTTGCCCCGCTTTTACCCGAATTGGTGTAAGGCGTTGGCTCCGACCTAGAGTTTTCGAAATGTTTTGATTGAAATGAGGTATGTGCGTAAAAGATCAAATGCATAAATCCAATCCGTAATACTTTTTCAAATACCTAATTAGAGATTCTCTCAGGTCTTGGTCATCCACCCCGAACCTCTCGCGCAGATTGCGAAACACCAATGGACAGTACTCTTTAAACTTGAAATGACTTGGCAAGTTCTCCCTGTTAGAAAGAGAACCAAAAGTCAGAATTTTTACAAAAATAAAAAAGTAGTTTAAAATTACATAAACTCCAATACTTACTTGTTGAAAAGATGATTATCCACTCGAATTTTAGAATATGATCGGAAATCGTCAGGCATGAGCATCACAGGGACATTCACATGCTGAAGATCGTTAATCTATAATAAACGAACATGAGTGAACATTCATTGAAACACTGAAATCCGCACCGCATCTGAACTCAATTCTTACCGTGTGATTAACGCCCCACATAAAAACCGAAAGTAGCGGCTCATTTGCTCGGAAAACTTTCACCTTCTGGTGCTTCACTCGTATTCTTTTCTTTTTCAATTTACTGGCCATGGCACTCATTTTCTTTATGTTAATCGAGTCCAGAATGCCACTGTGAAAATACATTAGCCAATAGATTAGTGTCCGTTTCAATTTTTAAATACATGCATATTAGGGATGAGTTCAGTTTCTACGTACTTTTTTTCCATTTTTTGCATATAGCTAGAAATCTAATATAACGTCACGAATTTTATATACGAAATGCTACAATTACATTGACTAAGACTAACAGTAAGAAGAGCTACATAAAACAAGCAAACATATCGCTTGAAATACCTACCTTGAAAGAGAAAATGTTTTTCGATTCGTACAAATATAACGAAGAAGAGGGATTCGAGAAGATTCACAACGGTCCTGATTGAAAGACTATTTCCAAGCTGTTCGAGTCGAATTCAATTGACCCTTCAATTTGAGCTCCACACGTACGGCGATCACGATACTTTCTTCAAAACACTGACAAAGATTTGCGAAATCAGGATTTCCTGCTAATCAGCTAAAGCAGGTTCCTCCGACAGAAATTCGAGATGAAGTGCGCGTCAATACAAAACTTCGAATAACGGGTTGCTCGTCGACATTGTTGCAGATTTTTGACAGCTCCAAAATTTCATTCCTACAAAGATATACAACGAAAAAATCTTTAAAAATATATCCTGCAATCTTATGAACACTTAAAAAACTAAACTCCAGGCCAAAAGTCACTTCCAAATTCTTTACCCCTATTATAATCTACAAGTACCTACTCTACTCATTTCTCTACCCAAACATTTCTTTTTATTTAGGACACGCCTCCTTGACACTTTTTAAATTAAACATAATGCAACAACATCCTGTTTTGACTTTGACTGCAAGTTTAATTCTTTTCATCGGCATCCTTACTAAAGTTTACTGAACGTATATTTAGGTACACACTCTCAGATAAAACATTTTTTGCCATATTTTCTATTTATTTAGTACTATTTACTCATATACCGCATAATAAAGTGATGCCATCACACACTCCCCAAACTTAACAACCATGTTATTTGACATCTGAGCGCAATTATGAATATTTACATTGTCCGAATTTCCAACATAACACTTTTAAATTTAATGATGACTGACTGACACTGACACCTCAAATAGCTTTTAAAAATGACAGAAAACAGATGACAAACCATCACAAACTGCCACACCACCGTGCCATGTACTTTGCTCGTTTGATGACTAATAAAAAATATCTTTAGGTATTAATGAACCATTAAAAACAAACAAGGAAAACAACGTATAGTACTTGCAGTCTGAAAACAGACAAGACAACACACATCCCTAATTCACGTCAACAAAACTCAATCTCAGTGACTGACTCACACACAACAAACAACAAAATTACCAACCAAAAATGAAAATCCTAATAATTAATTTTCCTCCAAATAAATCTCCTTCCTTCCTGTCCTCCTCCTCACCCAAACAAAGAAATCAATTCCACTGTATATAACTATTTGAACAATTTTTTTCACCTTACCTTTCAAAAAAAATCTTTTATTTTCTTCTGCTGATTTTTTTGTGTATATTTTTGCACGTCTAAAATCTCAAACCTCAAGACTACGACTTCTCTCTAGAGTAAGGTTGTGAAGACTTTTTTCACAGGACACACCACCACCACATATGTACATTCATAAGAGATATCAACATTGTTATCCACGGAGTAATAATAAAACACTCATACTTTACACAGCAGCACAGCTCATCCATATATATATCAATGAAATATACACAAGGAGGAAAATGGCATATATACTTTACAGCTCAAAGTGAAGCTATTGCCGTTTCGGTTTACTTTATATATGAAAATGTGTGTAGAGGATAAAAAAAATGTGTAAAAAATGTACCTTACGTAAAGGTATAAAAACGGGTTTATATCTGCAACGAGTGTAAGTAATATGAAATTTTATGAAATTAAATACAGGGATATGTGCTTATAATATATGCACTTAAGGTGGTAAGGTAATATCGCTGTAATGTATATTTCTCTCAATTCTCTCTCTCTCTCCGATTTTCTCTCTAGCCAGCCTGCGCCAAAATATTATGCTGCAGTGCTTTTTCTTCCCAGCATAGAAACTAAAGGAGAGAGAAGAGGAGTGCAAAGCAACAGCACTCCCAAATCCAATCCCAATCAAGAAGACCAGAAAGAGTAGAGAAATAGTACACAAATATTTTTATATAGTTTATACCATACGACGACACTATGTGTACGTGTGTGTTCTTGAGTATAGTAGTCTTGTGGATTTTGTGCACTAGCAAATGCACACAGAGAGACAAACAGAGGATAAAATATGCTGTGTAGAAAGAAGAACATCATGTGGACTTGGACTCATATATTGGATAATATTATTGCACATATGTTTTAGCTGTATAGATTTTGCTCTATATCTATCGCAATTTCTCTCGGTATGTGAGATTAGGACATCATCATCATTATAATAATATACATACCAGTTTTCAGCTTTTGCTCTGCTACTACGGAAAAACTTGCTTATGCTCCATTGCTTATTACCCAGCAAGCCGCAGCGATTCAGAGAGGACACAGAGAACACTCAGAGAGCAGGCAAAAAGGATCTCGCAGCGAGTTGTCCGTATTTCATGGCAATAAAACTGCCAGTAGTAGCTACGGCATATTATGCATTTGCATTAGATCCTGTACCTAAGGACTGCAGCAAAAATAAAAGCATTGAAGAGACCACAAAAGTGTGAAGACGAGATGAGTCGAGCATGTTTTTCCTTTTACTGTTGCTGGGCCCTGTAGGACGCAAAAGGAGATACATGAGGATATTATTGAGAGAAAATGATGGGCACGTACATTGTATGTGTCCGATACAGCTACTACATTTATATAAACCATATCAACTTTTGTCTTCTTTTAGCTTTCTATGCAGAGAATGCACGTTGCTCTTGTGTGTTGTGTGTGTGATGCTCACTCACGTTGTTGGCATGTTTTGTGAGCGACAACGACGGGAAGCAACTTGCACAATATTTGTTTCTGAACTTCCTTCATCATGACGGAGCTTTATATGATGTGTATTCTCATATTATGGATTTTCAACGTTTTCACTAGAAAGTGTGTACAATAATGAAAGGATACGGTCACAAGAAATGTGCATGAGTATTTGTTCTGATTTCATCTACCTACTAAAGTCCGTTATACTCTTCGGGTTTCGTTTTATGATTTCTCATTTTATCTACTACAAGTCAATATGCAAAATTGTTTATTTCTGAGACACATGGATATTTCCATTTCCGTTCCCCTTTCATTGTGTTTGTGCAGTGAGCAAAGCAAAAATGACAAACACTTTTGGAAGGACTGTTGTGTGTGGACTTGAGATTGAGAGAGTCGATATTTGCTTATTTTATGCTTCTCTTCCAAAGGGACTTTACACTTCCATGTTCCATATGTATAAACAACTCCTTGGTTTTGCTTCTCTTCCAATTCCATTCTCTGCAATATGCATGAATTTTATACTGCGTACAATTCCTACGGGTCGTATTTTTCCATTTGTGCAAATGAAACCGCTTTACTGCATTTACTGCATACGATCTGCATACATAGGAGGAAAATCCATAATGCCAATTTCTCGTTGTGTTCCTTCTCCGGGATTTGGGTTCTTGAAGCGGAAAACGATATTTTCCCGAGTGTTAGGGGTATATGGCAATGTCAGAAGCACACACACACGCTTCGATTTGCACGGATGAAAAGGGAGACAAAATAGTGATGATGAGTATGATGACTGATTATGCCTTGATATCACAAACGAGATGATACATATCACTGAAATCTTTGGAATGAATGACTGATATGAAAATCATTGTCAGTGCAGCTGCGTTCCTCTGTGACCATGATTGTGCACTTTGTGCTTGTAGAATTGCAGATTGCAGAGTGTCAAGTACACTTGCCAATTGCCAACAACTGGCATTGGTAATGTGCAACAACGACCTTCATTTCCTCCGATGCGACACATTTTTATCCCTGGCTGTCAAAATAGAATTTGAAGACGCATGAGTAGTTTTCATGGTTGACAGTAATATCACTACTATCACTAACCCTAATGTCCCTAATCTATGTTCTTGCAAAATGCAACTCGCCAATTTTATACGAAGAAAGATAGGTGTAGGTTTATAGCACGGACGTTTGTGTCCGGCTTCATTCGCTTCACTTAACATGAAGAGTACTTTTAATTGAGTTGTCTAATAATTAATTAGTTACATGAATCAGACAACCCCAACTTTCCAACTCATGCATGAAATGGAGAGAAAAATTGATGTGTGAAAAAATTGCCATTTGCACATACACACGATTGAGTCTAGTATTTGTATTTTAACGTCCGTTTCCGTATTTTTCAGAATACCTGGGGAGCTCTACATGCATCAGTGATTAAAAAGTAATCAATTAATCAGACCCTATACATTTAAACGATTCATTCATTCATTATTGGCACTTTGGCACAAGTACAAAACATTTCCCACTCGGTCCATCACACAACGGGTCAATGCTTTGTTCATCTCATGCAAAAATGAAAACAAAACACCAACTTGGCCAAACTAACATGCCGCACAAGATGTCATCAAGCTGGCAAGTTTTTCGGTAAATTCAAAAATGTCCTGATCACCAGTGGTTGTTGGGTTCCTTGAGGCAGGCACGAAAGTGTTCCTTGTTTCTCTCGGCCATCTGGCTGCCTGCTCGGCTTTTTGGTGAGACACCTCTTCTTCATCATCATAATATCCACATCCATCCGCATTCCGTATCCGTATGTATGCACACAGGCTTTTCTTCGCATTGTGTATTCACTTCTTATGTACTTTCCTCTCTCTAAAATCCATATAAGCTAAAGAGTACCCCGTTTTCTTCCTTCATGTCCTTTACGTCTCTTTTGCACAAGACAGCGATCAATGTAATTGGAAATTGGGTGCTCATGCTTTTTTATATAAGTAATATCGTGAATGGATATTCATAGACGTATTTGTAATCGTGCTTGCTAATTATGTTGAAAAATGAGCGCTTGACGTAGTGGATTTTTCTTGAAATTAGGTTTCTTAATCAAAGCGCAATCTACGAAGGCGGAAGAAAGGGGACACGCATACAGCAACAAGGAAATTTCTCGATTTAACGATTCCCAAAAAGATTGTGAGTGTGTAAATGACTGAGACAGGCACAAGACATACAAGCAAACACACGTTTTAGATCCTCAGACTGAACTCTAAACGTTTTAAAAGGTAAGTACATTTAAAAAATACTGATATTGATAGTTATTATTGTCATTGATATTGATCATGTATCAAAAGTAGTAGGGTTGGATGTTGGATTACTCACTACATGAAATTGATTACTCATTCTGATTGGTTGTTAAAATACGAGCACCAAAGTTAGTAAGTTTATAGTTGAAGTAACTTTCTGATCGTCGCTAGTGTCAATATTTGTCATTTGTCGTCAATCAATCGATAATCGATAATTACCAGGTTACGTGGCGCGTGGCGTGGTAGCCTCATATTATTCAAAGACACTTGAAAAATGGTTACATGGTTGGTTATTGTTATTTTCTTAAAATAATATGGTATGAAATATTCTTATTTTTGTTTTGCAGATTGTGATTTTTTATTCCAACATTAAACTCTACTCTAAGTTTTAATCAGCCCTATCCCCTAAAATGCAGAAGAATTCCCTGGTTTTAAGTCCGGTAAGCCATTTATATTAAATATTCTTTCGAATTTTGATATAAAATCTTCGTATAATTATAATGGCATCCATCATGCATCCTGATAAATCTCAATTTTGATATATTAAATTCAAAAAACATCCTGATTAATAGCAAATTTATTTCCTTGTAGAACTTCGAAGACTACGTTACAAATGTGAAAACCAAGTCAGAGGACCTCATTAAGAATGTATTCCCTCGCAAGATCGAAACCTTGAATAAGCTCCTAGACTCACCAGACTTCAGTTTCGAACATCAGCAAAAGCTACTTTATGAATCGCTCAACATCCCCGTTCCAGATGCGCAAGCGATTACCAGGTAATATAAAAGTTACTTCTAAACGACGTTCGTAATTTCCGCATATTATGTCTAAAGCTGACAAAGTTTTGTATTTATTCAAAACAAAATTGTAGAGCATTGGCCAACAGCTATCATAACGCTAACAACGCTGCAGATAGTGATGGGACTACCAAAAAGAGAAAACTAAACAATATTCACGACGGCGATGGAGACACTGACGGAACTAAAGTTTTGGCTCTCCCCTCAGGACCGGTGACATGCAACTCCATACTTGCTAAGCATATTGACATTGTCAAACCTCATATTCGTGAGTTGGTCGAGCATGCAAACCTCGTAAGTTAACAGTTAGCACATTAGTATGATGACTTATTATTTGTCACACCGCTTGTATGATAAATACTTAAATTTTGGCCAATTTTCAGCTCAAAATGTGGGTAACTTTCCTCATTCCAAAAATTGAAGACGGAAACAACTTTGGAGTATCTATCCAGGAAGATACTTTAGGTGAAATAAGAGCTGTTGAAGGAGAAGCTGCTACATTCTATGATGCTATTGCCCGATACCACATCAATCGAGGCAAAATTATCAGCAAAGTAAGCATAATTTCCCTTTTCCCCTGAGATTTTATATAAAAGTTCAGGAATGTTAAAAAATCATTTAAATGTTTCATATTGAAGGTGGCCAAGTATCCTCACATTGATGATTACCGACGGGTTGTGGCAGAGTTAGACGAAAAGGAATTTCTTAGTCTGCGGATTGTCCTTTCAGAAATACGTAACCACTATGCTGCGATGTACGATTTGATTGCCAAGAACTGGGAAAAGATTATTAGACCTAGAACATCAAATGCAGAAAATTTGTATTGAATTAGGGCAACCAGTTACGTATTACTGTACGTGTTTGGATATTATTGTACACACACATATTAACTCTTGTAATGTCTCGTTTGTTCCTTCTAAGAAACCCGATGCTCTGTGAATATATGGTGATTTGATACTTCAAAATTTACAGGCCGAAAACAGTAAACTTTTCAAACTAAACACAAAATACTCTTCAACTTGTTCTGATTATTTTAGTCCTTTATTATTGCACTCTCATGTCTCTCTTCTTATTACAATTAGACTTTAGACTTTAATTTATTTTACCTTCTTGGATTCGAGAGCTTTACATATTTTGGTGGTTAGAATTTAAAGCACAAACTTCTACCTAAACCATTTCTAACAGTTTGCAGTATAGCGTACAATTTATAGGATGTTGGTGAAGTAATATTCATGCGTTCATCTTGCTACTAACCTGATTTCCCAAGAGCATGTAGGATTAATGATTTTCATTCCAAGTATTTTCCCCTGAGAAGAAACAAGTCTTAATCTTTCTTTCGTATTTATAAAAAAATGAATGGAGAATTTCTTTGTGCAGTATTATTATCATAATGGTTTTATTACGTCTCTTCAACAAATGTACGTACGTCAACTGTTACAAGTTAGACTTTTATGTGCAATTTTATGCATTTATACCCGCACGAAAAACGCAGTACTCTATTCTCAAACAAAAATTATTAATTCACGAGCATTCAACATATTACAGTCAGATGACATAGTCATAGCACAATCAAATCAAGATGGATATATAATACCAGTAATAATCATAACAATAATAATAATATTCATCATTAATCGTTAAAGTTGTAAATGGCACAATTATATTATTGCTCTGGCACATCTACAAAAACACGTATATTAATGGAACAATTAAGTTTACACAAAGAAACGTACAAGTTTCGAATTCAACACAAGTGGGACCACTCCCAAGTTAATGGTTTTCCACAGACTGGATTTCTTGTTACCTTCATAAATATTTTTTGTGATGCGCAAATGCAAGTCGTAATGTGTGAAGAAAAGTGTAGATATAAAAGGGGATTCAAATGCACAAGGCATAAACTAAATCCCTTGGACATTGTTAGGGATATCATTGAATAGAGGAATTATATTAAGTATCATCATCAAAGATACACGTGAAATTGGACATAGTTTTTACTTCTGCTTTGAGCAGAAATTTTGTGATTGGCTACAGTTATGGTAAACAGGAACGGAACACAGGATAAACAGAGTAATAATATTAGTTTTTACACTTTATAATCGAAGATTCGTAATTATTCGTTTGGTGTGTTTGTGTGTGGTGGGGTAGGAATACTAACAAATAAAACTCGTTGTTCATTACAAATCATAATTAAACTCTCATCGTCCTGAATCTAAGGAGTAGCCCAGCTGCTCAGTGCTGCTGTGATCGATGTACATGTACATGATATTAATTACAAGATGACACAAAGTGGTTCACATATAATATATTTTCCTCATTAAACGTAATAATATCTAAATCGGAACCAATGGGCAAAATGATTTTTTTAAAGCTAGAGTTTTCGTTGAGGTCGGGTTGTTTTGTGAGTGCAACATGAAGAACATATAATACGTCAACGTCGACATCGAAAAACACAAACTCTACAACTGCGGAATTATTGCAGATAGGAAGAACTTTACTCGGTCGCTATACACTAGTTTTTCCCTATGTCTCATATCTACTTACAATCTATCTTTTTAAGTAGCAATTATCTTGTAGAAAATACCAAAGTATAAGTAATTATTACTCGTTTCTTTCTATAGCTCCTTTAATAAGGTTGATTTGGCGGTTTTTAGTTTATCAAGTCGTTTTTGGAGGTGGGAATTTGTTGTTTCCAATTCGTCTAGTTTTGACTGCGCCTCTCGCAACTAAAACACAAAATAACATGTAGTTAATAACAAGCACATGCATGATGTGATAAATATTCACACAAGTGCACATCGTCATCAAGCTGTGTCACCGTTACGAGAAAACAATTTACATCAGTGCAATGGAGAATCGTGCGTCTTTGTGCAGAAACTCAGTCCAACGAAATCTATCGATTAAAATATTTTGTTATACAAAATACAAGCTATTCACTAGTTTTGAAATTTGGCGTTTGGCAATACAGGCAAGTGAACACTGATAACACTGGACATGACACAGACATGATTGACAAAATGTGCACATGGGATTTTGGCATAGCGAAGTAATTTTACAAAGATGATGATGACGTTCCCATCATTAACCAATACCATACCTCTCTTTGAAGTTTGCGTTTTTCAATTTTCAGATCGTCTTCTCGTGATTCCGCTCCTTCAGCAGCAGTTTTAAATCTCAATACTTGACCATCTAACCGTGCCACCTGGAATGCCAAAGGAAGCATTATCATTTATCATTTCGGATATGAATAAAACTATGCTATTATAACTCTCCGTTGGAAACTTACGTTGGCCTGCAGCGTGGCAATTTCTTGTTCATATTTTTGGGTTTTGAAGCGATAGTCTGCTAATTGCTTACTTGCATCTTCTGTTAAAATGCATACAACATTGTTTATATTCAAAGTAAAATAACAACATCTTTAAATATCCGAGTTGGACACTTACTTTGTGCGTCAAGACTATCTTCATTCGGCCCATTAGTATACGCTGAAGAACTGGAAGCATTATGCTGCGCTCCTCCCCTATCACCTTTACTGTGTTTATTCCGTTCTTCTTCCAATTCGATAGTCAACCTTCTAATTTGATCTAACAGGTCATTCTTCTCTTCTAAGAACTTTTTCAATCTGACATCTGCAAAACACATTTACCATTGCATTGCACGTTATTCAAAAAGGCACACACAAACAATGTCATGTTTAAAACTCGACTTACCGAGTGAACCACTTCCTAACGACGATAAAACTTGAGCAGTTTCTTGTGTCACTAGTGACCGCTTTATTCTCATTTCCTTCTCCCCATTTCCTATGTCAACTTCTACTTCGTTTTCCACTACGACTAGACCGTATTCCTGAAATCAAGGCAGAATTTGGAGGCAACTATTATTCCCCAGTTTTCAATGTGCTTCGAGTTCAAAAACTAAAAAATGTACCTTGATTAGCTCCTCCTTCTCCGCAAGCTGTGCTTTACAATATTCTAGTTCATCTTTTAGTTGAGTCGAAAGTCGTTTTAAGTTTTCAAAGTCTCTGCATTTATCCCTATACTCTCGTTGAAGCAGTGTTAGAGATTCTTCCAGATCTTCAATCTTGTCTTTTAGTAACTCCACCTGATAAGTCAGTGCTGATTTTTCATTATCCAGCTGGGCATTTTGCACCATGGATTTCCTAAATTTATCTTCAAGCTCTTTTAGCTCGTGCTGTAACCAAAAATCAATTTCCATGATAAACTATTCCCATCCTAATTTCAACACTTTTAAAAATATTTTCTTTTCTTACCCGCATATCCCTTATGCTAACCATCCCATCCTCCGATGAGTCTTCCGAGCTTCTACGACTTGAATGATAACTAGCGGAACCTACAGAATGTGACGGAGCTCTGTGACTACCCAATGCTACACGAAATGCTGCACGATTGACAACATCTGTAAACACCATTTTATTAAACCTCTGTTAAAACACGCAACAATAACAGTGAATTTTTTTAAAAACAGCACTTAAAAACTTAATCTTAAATCTTACCTCCTCCTCCTCCACCACCACCTCCACCTCCTCCGCCTCCACCTCCAACACCTCCTCCTGTTGAGTACATATCGTAATGGCGATCGGCGTTTTCGTCATTCTCTTTTTGCTGCTTTTCTAATTCTTTCATACGGATTTCTCGTGCTTCAGCTCTAGCTTGACGTCGTGCCGCTAGCCTTGCCTCAGCCTAAAATTCCGAGAATTAATCATTTAAATTAATTAAAAATCCTCAAAAATCTAATCTAATTTCCAATCCCACCCATCGACACAATACGTATCTTCCTCAATTTCAAGAGAATATAAATGATATCCTTACATTAAGCCCACACTTGTAACAATAAAAACTTTAATACAAAAGCCAAGCATAAAACCCTTTAATTGAAAGATGGCACGAAGTAGGACGAGGAATGAGAACCTTGCGCCAAGTAAATTACACTGACGTTTTACCGTATAATTTTCACACACAGCTACCACACTCTGCACCTACTCATTTCCGGCTAAATCCGTAATAATATGTCTAACGACAATATTTTTACCTTCTTGTTGCATAACGTGACATTCCTTCGCGACTCCGTGAGCAGTCATAATGAAGCCACGAAAAGGATCTAAATTGTTTTTCTCCCCTAAAATCTCTTTTTTCTAAGATTCACCATTTCACCAACCGAGAAACCTACCCGACCGATGACGTGGATATAAAATGGTAAAACTTTAACCACAGCCAACAATCATGCCACCACGGTGTATGAATCCTAGGGAACATTTCCGTTCTGCCTCCTTCACTATCTAATTTAAAAGTTGTACATGTACTACGATCAAATCAAAACGGGACTTTATGCAACCGGAAATAATTCATTCAACGTGTGGAAAATGTGGGTATGTGAGTGAAACCCGAAAAACGTAATCCCCAGAGCATGTCAACGTAATAACTAGATAATTGTAAGAAAGGGTGTGAGAACTTGTTTACATCGTCATTCACATCCACAAGGTAGTCAATAATGGGCTCGTTGACATAAGGCTCCATGTCATCATTGTTAAATAAACTGCTGCTATTTCTTCTTCTCTGCAATCCCTCCCCTAAAGGAGAAGTAGCTGCTCCAGAGTTAATCACAGACTCGCTTAGTTCGTCATCTTTCTCGTCAGAGATGTCTGAGCCGGTGTCATCACCTCTTTTCTGTTTTTCTTTCCTTTCACCCTCCTCATCACGCCCGAGGAATTTCTCATCTCTGTAATCTTCAGAGTTTTCAAATTCCCCGTCGTCAGAGGCATTATCGGCGACAGGTTGGTTGGAAGTTTCTGAACGTTTTTCGTGCTCAAGTGGTTTTTGTGTTGTTGGTGTAATGGACTCTTCCTCAATGTTAGAATCAGTATCAGTCGCGTCTTCAAATATCTCCTTTGCTAATTCCTCATCAGGAGTTTGAAATTCGTCAATTTCCTCGATTTTCGCTATTGCAACAGTTTCCACAAGATTCGGCGTCGCACAACTTGTAGCGGATATCCCACTCTCAGTTCCATCCCCGTCTGGGGTTTCCATTCGGGCATCTGTGAAATTCTCCGAGCTACTGCTATCCTCCTCATCTACTTCAGCTTCACTTTCACAGCTGTCATTTGCATCAGCTAGTTTTATAGATTCATCTTCGTTATCCGAAAATGCAATAAGATTTTCTGCACTTATATTTGCAACGTCATCTACTTCAGTATTCGGCGTGCTTGTTGTGTCGCCTGGGACGTCACTTGCGAAATCAGTGTTTTTTTTATCAGTCAATATAAGCTCATTGCTTACAATTATCTTATCCGTCTGCTCCACTTCATCCTCTTCGGCAGTCAGTGTAACGTGCCCATTATTGCCCGGTTCGCTAAGATCTTTTTTAACGCTTCCAGATGCACAAGCCTGCTGCTCAACATCCTGCTCATGAGCTAAAACTTTTGAAACTGCTGCAGACATTTTCTCTAATTTTTCAAGACTCAAATCCACACTAACTATTCCTCAACATTTCGTTTTCGTGCAGTG
The DNA here is from genome assembly GCA_027743935.1 of Sinodicranocentrus sp. ZH6. Classification (NCBI taxonomy): domain Eukaryota; kingdom Metazoa; phylum Arthropoda; class Collembola; order Entomobryomorpha; family Entomobryidae; genus Sinodicranocentrus; species Sinodicranocentrus sp. ZH6. The sequence continues at coordinate 20,394 of JAHZNA010003402.1, forward strand.
TTCCACCTCTGTTTTTTCACCTTACTATAATTTCATACACAAGTCCAGAGAAACCAACTTGGTTACATCGACTATCTACCACGCAACTGATTTAATTAACAGCGTAGGCACACCACAATAAAGGAAGCTCACCCCCTCCACACAAAATGTCTCACAAATTCTCTTAATTTTTCATTGTCTGGCTATTCCTCTTTGATACGCACAACATTATACATTCCTACTTTGCTCGCCAATGGAAAGCTGTGCCACGCACGGAGCAAGTATGTATACACACTTGGTAAAAATTGTGCAAAAATGTTCTCATCCTTTAAAAATCCCTTCTTTTCACGGCAAACATTTTTTCAAACTACCACAAACCAGCTAATTATCAACTCACAGAGATATATCTTTACAGGCAGTCAGATGGGAGGATGATTAGCTACAAAAAAATCTGACTTTACAAAAAATGTTCATATTTCGACACCTCTTCTTCTCTGTTTACCAATGGATAAATAAAAGTGGAATCAGAGAGATATTGTAATGTGATGTGACCATACATATCCTTTGCACACACACATGCCTACACACATATTAACAGAAATCACATAATAATATCAAACTATCAGTATAAAAGCCTTTTATCCTCATCCTGTGAGATTACAACCTCTTTCTTTCCCAAACAAACTTCACTGGTTAAAAAAAACTAGCCTACAAATATATTACATTGCTAAAAGAATCATACTCTTCGCTTTGAGGCTTTTTCGGCTTTATGCAACAAATATATTATAATATATAAATATGCACATGCACATTATTCTCCTCTTTTCTGGTTGAGAAGTGCGCTATTATCTCACAGGTACACAGTCAAAATATAAATACTCCGCTGGGCAAACTTCTGTTGGTAAACCAATATTTCAGATTTTTTTCCTCTCTCTCTCTCTTGCAAGTCAACAGAAATGCTTATAAAGTGGTTTGGTAATAACTCTTGTAGTATTATTTGCCTTTTCCATCCATCATTTTCCCTCACAATAGAGACCACAGAAGATAGAGAGACTACTAAAGAAAAAAAAATGTGCATGAGCAATCCAATTTGGAATACCTACACACTCACTCCCATCATCCCATTTGCAGAGGACAATAACAATATAGAGAAAAAAATGTGGATTATTACAGGTGTAATTTCCTTGGCTTCTCTTTCATACATCCTATCATCCTTTCAGTCAACATCATCATCAAACTCATCAGCCTACTTGTATTATTATATACTTTTTGGCTTCTCTCCTTTCCACTCTGATATTTAGTTTCACCTTTCCAAAGAGTGCGACATGACATGTGTGAGTGAGGTGGAGGACGTCTTATATTCTGTCTCTGTGTGGTATTTGGTATACCTACAGATGAGAGTGATACATTGTCCATATGTGGAGAAAAAAGGACAAATAGCAAAGTCGTATATTTATTTATCTATTTTCGGTGGTGGTGTGTGAGAGGCAACTAATGAAATTGTGTACATTCGAGGAGCGTAGATTATTTTCAGTACGTGATCCAGAATGTGTTAAGCTCTTTTCCTCGCTCGCTCGTCCCAGTGTGTTTTCTCATTTTCTCTCTCTCTCTCTCTCTCTCCTTCTCCTCTTTAGCGACGCTAACTACTCTTTATTTCCACATATGCATAATAATATTCCTCACATTAGCACTTTATGACTGTTTAACAGTCTCAACGATACAATGCAGAGAATGTTGTTGTAGTCGTGTGCAATATAGGGATGATGTGTGAAGAGGTGATATTTTATCCATATTGAATAGGTACACGAGAGAGACATTAGTAAAGTATTTGAATGTGTCGTGTCATGTGTGTGTGTGTGGCGACGACACGATGAGAGACTCATTTGGTTGAGCAAACTCAGGAAATGATATTCAGATCTGGTTGTGGAGGATTTGTAAAAGGAGATGTTTGTCGTTTTTTGAAGATATGTGTGCAATGTGGAAGAAAAAGAAACGCCTTTTTATGCAGAATACAGGATTGAGAGGATTCTAGCATGAAAATTAATCCTTTTTTGAGCAACAGCACTCACTCACTTGCAGACATGGCAAGGGCAAGGTAATAAGATTGGATTACATTCTTGCAGCTTTCCAGACTTTTGCAAAGAAAGAAATTGAAAATTATTGTCAGAAATATATCAGAAGTTGACTTTTCATTCTAGACAGACAAAGAGACAAGTCCGGCAACCTGGACCAGCTAAAGCTAATGGCAAATTTCGATTTCCTGAAACGTAAGTGTAATTAAAAGTAGGTAAATGAGTGTTTTTCTTTCTTACTCTTGCCAAAGTTTGCTCATCTTCAGGCGTAAGCCAAGATTTAAAAACGCCATATTTATTCTGCAACTTGGCCAATCTTATCCTTTGTTTTGCAGATTTCTGAGATGTATACCCCAAACTGATCCCGTTGGAATATCCATTACTCGTCCCATTCGTCATGTTCATAAAGCCGTTGACAACTTTCATGTCGATTATATCTGTCGTCGAAGTGGTGGCAGTGGTCTTGTGAGAGATTCTCGTTACACAAGAGCCATTTATCCCGTTTGCTCGATGATTTAAAACCTTCTCAGCTGCTACAACAAGGGAACCATTTGGAACGACAGTGGATGACGCAGTGACACTACCCTGACGGGAAAGTTGTTTCCGATCTCCATTTCCAAAACCGTTAACAAGATGCCCATTCGTAAGTTCATTGCCATTGACAGTGCCAGATGATGGCTTGGCACCACTCACCGCGGTTCCGTCGGTTGATGTCGTCCCAGTGTCCCATTGATGGGAAGAGACATTCCGTGCCAGCTCGGTGACGCATGGGAATGATTTCGACGAGCTGTTCTTCACCGTGCTGGTGGTGCTCTCTGAGTCGGTACCGGTGTAACCATTTCCGTTACTGAGGACAGAGTAGGATGACTCCCTCGAGTGAGATTTCCCTCTTTCGCAACTACTTTTGCTGGCGGTGGAGCCAGTGTCAATGGCTAAAAGTCCATCATTTCGACTCGTATATCTGTCCATACTCCCACTTCTACTGTTGGAACAGCTTGCAGTATTACTACGGGATTGTGACATGGCCTTCCTCTCCAAATTAAGCTGTGAACCATTTGTGATCGTGGAGCTGTTTGAAATCTGCCGGCTTAGGCTAATTCTCCTATAAATTTCCGGATCTGCACTTCCACATCGTCTTGGGATATGACCTGTTGCCGAAGATCGGCTGAATGTGTGGCGGTAGCGGAACAATGATTTCGAAACTACAGGAAGCATCAACGGCGACCTCTGTGAACTAGAGGAAGACGGAGATGTAGGTCCTCCAGCAGGAAGTAATGCGTATGCGCTAGACACCCGCTGGACTTCCAGTGCTGAGCCGCCACTCATAATTGATGCACTACTGGAACGAGTGTAGCGAAGAGCTCTAGAAGATCCTGGAGAAATTAGGGAAGACTTCATTCCCAAAAGGAGAGACTCGGTAGCAACGGAAAGAGACGTCATATGCGATAGCGGACTAGTATGATGACGTGTTGCAGATGGTGACGGTGACTTTAACGATGACCCCTTAACTGAACTAGAATAAGGCACTATACTCAGAGCCTTGGAGTAATTACTACTTCCAGTTCCGTAATTACTACTTCCAGTTCCGTAATTACTACTTCCAGTTCCGTAATTACTACTTCCAGTTCCGTAATTACTACTTCCAGTTCCGTAATTACTACTTCCAGAGCTGTAACCATTTCCAGAACCATAGCTTCCACTTCCAGAACTGTAACCACCACCTCCACTACTCAACCTGGTGGACACTGGCATTGAGTATTTAAACCGTAAATTGTTACTATTCGTACTAAAGTTTTTCACGTGAAATACCGAACTGTAACTGTCCGCCATGATGACCTATAACATATGCACTCCCTTCCAAGGCAGCTCAACTATCATAACAAACAATTTGTAAAAAATACAAACTATTTTTCCCCATTTCGGAACAAGAGCAAAAGCCAACAACGGAGCAGGAAAGCAGAGAACTGAAGACTGCGACGGAATACCAACGATGATGAATCAGATTTGGGATTTCCGAACCGTATAAAGTATAAAAATACTTTAAAACAAAAATCCTTCCAACTCCATGCTCGGAAATGAGCTTACACTCCCTTCATCTCCACCTCCAACAGAATCTCCAGGAGGTATGAGCACATAGAAAATGTGAAGGCGGAGAATATACGAACAAGGAAATATTTTTTTACCAAGCAAATTTAAAGAGGATGAGAGTAGTAAGAATACACACATTACATTTTTTTACATCCTTTCTGTGAATCATCTCCTGAATGCACTGCATTCTTCCTTTCTTTTCCTAAGAAAACGAAATAAGAGGTGGAAGACGTGAGGATGAAAAAGACAGAAATAGCATATGCTAAAGAAAAAACAAACACTTTTGGAGATTTTTTTCTCTTCTTCAACATGACTTGCCATGTCAGCTATTTTTTGTTTTATGAGACTACAAATAGCTTCTTATCTGCACTTTTTCGAACGCGTGTCTACAAACAACGGCTACAAGCGTGAATATACCCAAGCTTTTATGCTATGCGGGTAGGAGAGAACTGCTTTTCGGAGCGTTTTACTCTTCATTGGATTGCGTGAGCGGAGGAGTAAAAAAAGGAAATTTATGGAAAGCAATGTTTTTTTGGATGTGAAATGTGAACACATTACGACTTCATGGCATGGTCCATGAAACAAAGTTTTTTGTGAGAGTGAATCCCCAGCTTTAATCCTAAATCCTTCCTTGTCGATAAAAAATATGTACTTGATGATCATCAACTGTAACAACTTGAAATACATGTGGAGGAAGAAAGTTTACAATTTTTTGTGTGCCCATTGCTTTTCAACATTTTTTATCTAATTTATGCGTGTCGAGTGGGGGAGAGGATGAAAATGAAAGTGATGCTTTTCGGGTGGGTTTTTTAGTCTCTTGAATCCCGACGAGGAGGATGCGTACGAATGTAAAAGTTTCAACAGTCGACAGTGCACAGTTATTACTGTGTCGTTGTGCAAGACTGAGATTGCAAGGCAATTTTTGTGATTTGTGGTGGTGCTAGAAGCGTATTTTAGTAAGGGGATTTTTCAAATGTGACATTTCTGGAAAACGTCCAGTACTTATTTAGCTGATTTATTAGAAAGGGTTGATTTGAAACGTATTGTGAGATTTAACCGCATGGATTTTGGATTTTCATCAATTGGAGAAAAAAAATAAGAAATTTTGGATTACCTCTTTCGCAATTTGATCGAGAGCTTGATCTTCCACAGAGTATTGTGATTTGTTAACAACTCGACTTCTCCTGCCGATATTAACATTGTCCTTGCTGTCCATCCGTTCCATGAAGTTGATATGACTCCAGGGGAGGGAACACGGTACACACTTTTCTAATTTGGGAAACGTCTCTATTTACTTTTCACTTTCACAAAAAACTTGTAAACTCAAGGATTTACCTTTAAATTTTTATAATTGTCAAATTGCACGTCTGTAATAATAAGTACGGCACACACACGTGGGGGTTCTCATTTACAATAGAAACTTTCACAGGTAGGGTTTTACACGTCACACTAAATTACTGATTTCGTTATTGCGGCTAAAAATTCATATAGAATTTACAAAAGTACAAAGTTATCAAAAGTTACAGAGTCTTTGGTGCATGAGCAGAGTTTGAAATTCTTGAAGAGAGAGATTCTTTAATTCTCAATTTCTCATTTCCTTTAGTCAGTGTCATCAATTTTGAAAAAAGTACAAAATGTATAAAATTCCAGTCTTCCAGTTCGGACGGACAAGAAGGATCATAAAGTCTATTTTCTTTACATTAGTTTAATAATACAACAATTCATTTTTTAAATCCGTTTTCATAAGCAGCACACCGGCAACATTCTGCCACTGCTTCTACCACCTCCAACAACACTAACATTCTTTCACTCATAATTACATTTTTTTATCCCCTCTTCTCCACCTCAAGTGATTGAGATGATTCCTCCATGATGACTGCAAAAAAACCAGCCCAGATGACCAGAGAAGATGGAGAAGAAGTGAAAGATTGGGAGAAGGAGAGAGAGAGAGACAAGTATATTAGATTTTATACATATCACTATTAAAAAAGTAGTGACTTTGTAGAAAAAACTTTTCCTTCATTATATTATTATCATCATCAACACACAACATGATCCTCAAACTCTGCAACCACTTTACTTTTTTACAACTTGTCCTCTCCGAAAACAGCAAGAAGCTTCTCTCTCTTTAAAAAATACCTAAGAAAGATGTGTGTGCACAGTTGCACACTACTCAGATACATGCATTTCTCTCTCACAATCTCTCATCAAAGAGGATTTGGATTTACTACGGATATACCTATACAACTTTGAAACATGGGTATAGAGAGAGTAAATGCTGGCTCGCATATATATATTATCAAGAAAAGAAGTCTCTCAAAAGATGATCATAATAATATCCACATGAAATACATGTAATAAATACGGGTTTGCTCCTTTTTCTTCAGTTTTCATTGTAAGTCTACATGCAGGAGCAGAGGCAAGTCTGGTTTTCTTATGCATAAGGGCATATCACTTCATGTTTTCAGGATTTTTTGGGATGAACAGGAAGATATCTCAAAGAGAGTAAAAGAAGGTGGTGGATAGTTTTCTAGTGGAGAGGATCAGAGGACGTGGGACGTAAAATAAGAGACGGATGGAGTAGTAGTAGTACTCCTTGTAGAAAAGTACACTGAAAGTCTGATATTTTACAACAATGCATTTTATGTGGATACGACACAGCATGTTTTTTTCATGTACCTATACGACGATGTGAATTGTGAATGTGTGAAAAATATATAGAGTACGACTCTCCTCTGTGATGATGATAATGATGATGTTGACTGACTAAGAATATGTGCAATGTGCATAGGTATGAGTGTGCTTTGCTTACTTTTTTTAGCATTTTTTAGGTATGCAACATTCTCCTTATTTGTTTGTCTCTTTAGGAAAATGAGGAAAAATCTGATGGAATGGGTGATACACGTTGGGGATATGTTTGATAGAAACGGCAAAAGAGTTGAGTGAGATTGAGAAAGAGTGTGAGTCAAGTTGAACTTGTGTTTGAGGTGGATCGACTTGTTTACCACAGAGTACCGCTGTTACAAGGACTGTGTTTCATGCAGCGGTTGCGGTGACTTCTTGACTTTTTTCTTGGCCTGGTCTCGTAGTAACTCTGCACACGGGAAAATGTGTAGTTCGTATGTAGGATTGACACTGATGATGATGTTATACTACGGATTTTGATTCTGCTCCGTCCCCATGTCTCAACCGGAGAAACTAAGCAGAGCTAAAGACCCCAGACAAGCAGACATGCGACGTGGTCACCTACGCCAGCCGAGTGAAGTCAATGTTAAAATACTCGTGAAAATCTTGCGTAAAATCCGATTTTCGGATTATATGCACAACCACACAAGAACAAAGAGTGAGGCTGTTAACGCTATATGACTTCATTTGTCACTAGCAATAAGACCGATAGCTTTTTTCATTTCCGGCATTTCATGCCCTCGATTCCTAATAATACATCTTCGATGAGATTGTGAATGAATGCCAGCGAAAATTGGACTAGTTCGATTTGAACCAGTTTTTTTATATAGTTTGCAGGCAGAAGTTGATTTCGGCATTTATTTGAGTTTAACAAGAATGGAAGAAAAAGTTATTTTATTGCAACAAGTTTCCCAACTTAAGCTCAAATACAACTTTAATCGACATTTCATCAAAAAGGACTACCTAAATAACGTTAAACATATCTCACTAACTTTTTTGAACTAACAATAAGACAAGAGATTTCAAGAACAAAAATATATAACATAACAATATGGAGTACATGGTTAGATGAGTAAAACGTGTAAAAGTTATAGATGGATCGAGTTTTAGTGGGTTATTTCAACTTTTAAACTTGCAAGTATTTTTATGTTATATGTAGGAATCTTCATTGAAAAAGAGAGAGAAAAAGTGTAAATGTACATTTGTTTGAAGTACGTCATACTAAACGGCGTTTGAGTAATGTTAGATTCATCATGCATACGTTAAGTAAGTACGTGTAAATTACTTATTGTGTAATATTATCGTTTGTATTGTTCTTGGACTAATTCACAACTTTCAACTACACCACCACATACGTCACTGTCACACCACTTAAGCATTTTGGCTCAGGCCTTTTTACTTCCATCCTTTTCTCCATTTCTCGGCAGCTGAGAATTCCGTCATTTTCTTTCCTGAGACTCCACATGTGCCGATTCCAACACGACCATCCACAGTTTCCGGCGAGGCGAATATACTCTTCTTTTTATTGAGCAAACCTTTCTTTGTCTGTAAAAACAGAGAGAAAAAACATTTAAGGAAATAGATTTTTGGGTTGTATAGAAATAGAAAAAAACATTGTAAAATTTGTAGAAAGATTTACACCATGCCACTTGCCACCAATGTCAGTTTAATAAACTCACCGAAAAATTCAGCCACTTTTTCTTCTCTTTCTCTCGCTCACTCTCCATCTCTTGCATTCGAGCTTGTTTCTTTTGTTTTCTCTTCTTTAAATATTCTTTCTGCTTGAGTAAGGCTTGTTTCCTGCAAACAACAATAGAACAAATTCACATTTTCATATGCCCTTCAATCTCAACCCAACAAACTGCGACGGATACGAATAACTAAAGATGCAAAAAGAGAAGGCAAAAATTAGCACACCATCATCATAACATTGACTTTCGACCTTAAACGCTACAGAAGAAAGAAAGTGTAATTTATTCATACCTCAAGTCCGCTTAAACAATCAACAGAATCCCTCTAATCTACAAACTTAAATATTGCTTGCGCACCAGAGTGTATGAAGTTGTGTCAGCAATGAGACTAGCCACTAAAGCCTTTCAACAAGGAAAAATCTTTCGTTATGAAATTCAATCAGTTTTTTTAGCTTTTATTTTTTCCGGAAAAAAAATCTTTCTCCTTTCAAAAGACACTGAAACTTTTACAATCATGTACAAAAAATGCATAGATATCTAGTTCCGTCTTTTTTCCTTTACAATGCAGTCAACTTTCAATCGGCTTTCCACGTTTAACATTCTTATCTCCTCCTCCTGATGAACGATATAAATGTCAAAAGAATTTTTTATAGATATTTTTTTGCACATTCTAATTGTAAGTACAATACATTCAACACGCATTTGGCCACCGAGATATATTCACACACAAAGACATATATATGTTAAGTTAATCTTGCGTCTAGTCTAAATATGTCAGTCGATTTATTACATTCGAAACCGGAAACGAGTATTATTTTTCGAACCTTTTTTGTCAAACATCAAATCAAACGCTGCGCAACTCAACCTGCGATCCATACAAAAATAAAGTGGGATTTCGATTAGAAAACAAAAAAAATCGTCTAACGAGGAATCATAATAGCATAATATATGGACAGGAATACTTTTTCGTCTTTGGGACAAAAACATCTTACTAAACTACAATCTACTATATACTATCAACTACTATACGGCCGAAACAAAACGATCACGAAAAATTTATAATATATTATTACTCAGTTTACTGCAACTGCTCTAGCGAAAGCTAAACCTTGAAATGAAAGTAATCTTCTAAGCATATAAGTCACGTAATTTACAAGAGGAAACTCAGGTTTTTGCGTGAAGTATGTAATGACACCACACCAAGCCACTTCGTTCCTGTGGGTCACGCCGTCATGCCATACCCGACTATTTCATTCCATCTAGCAGCCACTGTCTTTTGAAGTAGTTCTTTGGGTAAGAGCACCCTGACGCTGTATGATCATATCCGAAACAGTGAAAGCAGTGTTTTCGCCGACCACGAGGAGCAGGATGGGAATAAACGGATGTTCTAGGAACAGCAGTAAGACGAGGTTCTGGTGGATCATTCCCCATCCACAACTCAGCCGACAATAAAGACGGCGGATGATTGGGGGGAGGAGCGAAGCCTAAGTTTTGGGAACCTGACGGTTGATTGAATGCGCTAGGATTAGGAAAGGAACCAGGAACTAGCATGCTTCTAGTAGGGGGAGTAATCAGCAAAGGAGGGGGGTTAGGGGATGCTCTCGACATATCACACTCCAAGAGAGAAGGAATATTGCCATTATTTTTGCACTGCATAGCACCACCTTGCTGCATAAACGGGTTAATTAGTGGAGCAGGCTGGGCTCTCGGCGGATTGGAATCAAAGTTTGGAGAGTCAAAGTCGAAATTAAGGGATAGCAAGGGAACAGGCTCAGGTTTCTCTTCCAAAGATACATCCAAGGAAAGTAAAGAAGGAATTGCTTTCTTATTGTTGCTGGAAGTATTGTTCATACTTTTGTCGGATTCAGACTCTGTGTTACTAGAATTTATATTTTTTGGAGTATTGATTTCAAACGGAGAGATATCAAGTAGACAGGGCGGCTTGCTAGACGTTTCGTTGCTTGCATTTCTCGTCCGCGGCTTATCACAGCTCCGATTCTCATGATTCGTACTTCCCTCGGACTCCCCAGGGTGATTTTGATGGCTGAGGGTTCATTACAGGATACAATTCGACATTAACAATATCGATGGACGTGTGCACAACTGCAAAAAAGGACTTGCTCGCAACAACATAAAGAGAGAAACGTAAGGGCTCACCTTTCTGCTAGTGATTCTTTCGGAGCTAAACGCTTTGCAGTTGAGCTTCCACTGGAACTAGCGCCTCCGGGAGATTTCGATGACTGAGCTTCGTAAGGCTTTAATTTACTTATCTCTGTTATATCACCCTGTGAATACTGTACGAAACCAATTGAGACCTTGCCCTCTGAATGAATCTCTTCGATAATTGCTTCATAAAATTGACCGTCTTGAGACCAAGGGGCTAAACATTTATCCCCTACTTTCCAGTTACTAATGATTACTTCTTCTGTAAACAAAATAAATCATCAGTTGACAGACAGTCAGTGTTTTAATACAAACCTACTTCACAGCTTTCATTACGTTATCCAGTATTTTACTTAAGATAATTACCATCGTCATCATCTGCATCCATCGACGAGGACCCTTGTTGACTCAGTAAATCCCTGGTCAGTTCCATCACCTCACTTAAATCTACTTTTAATTTTAAAAGTTCTTCATTTCCGGGATCAGATATCAGTGCGGCGTCCACCTTTTTTGTCAAAACACAAAATCCAAACAAACTTAATGCATTGCAAACATAAAAAAATTTACTTTATCCCTTTTTTAAATCCCATTTAAAGCCCATCAGTTCCTAATCATAACTAGGAACCTAATTATTATACATTCATATTGATTTCTTTTTCCGTACCTGCTGCAGCTGAAGGTGGTACGTCTCCAAATTAGTCTGTAAATCGTCTGCCATCTTTGTAAATGTTTATTCCTGCTTGGAACAAAACTTTCAAACTGTTACTAGTAAATTGCAAATGGTTTCAGCAATAAATAATTTCAAATTATCTTCAACCTTGGATTTGTTTTACCGACCCGCAAACAAAATAAACGCGTAAATCCTAACCCGACTATAATAATCCCTTATTTACATTCTCACACTGCTCCACTCTGTCATTTAGACTGGCTTACTTTCTAACCTAAAATCCTAACTTAAATTGGCCAATTAATAAAAATGATTAACTCCTGTTTACTTCCAACCCACACAACATAACCAGCTGGTTAGTATATTCGACCGACGTATTTCATTCATCCCATGTTAGGCTAATCCACAGTGAATAGTGTACCACACAAAGCCCTTATCCTCCTTCACTTTTTCTCAATAGCGTACGCAAATACAAAATTTTCACCAGTTATTATGCCCCTCGTCCATGAGACGGCGCGAGCAGTACTTGCAGCTCAAACTTGGGTAGCTTATCTGCATCGGCTTTGTTCTTCCATGAGCTCCATGTCGTTATCAAATCAATGTCGACACTTATATTCCTCACTCCTCCTCGCCGTATCTATCTTTGCTGAAGCTATTATCCACCACCATCACTGAATATTTTTATTAGTAAATGGGATTTGAGCAAGAATTTTTGAGTTGATGTGACATTTTTATTACGAAATTATTTGCATGGTACATGCAACACAAATTATTAGCGAGTATTGTAGATTGGGTTTTTAATGTAAAATTTTTAATACGTCGAAATTAGTCACATTCTTCAGAACTTCTGTTTAAGGAAGCCTGTTAAATAACGGTAGTATGTGTGTGCCCAAAAGCTAACGTCATTTCCTGATGATGCCGAAAATGTCAACGGTCACGACGACATTCTTCTCCTCGCCTTAAATCACATCATTTTCCTCATCACGATGATCACCCACCATCATCATCAAATCCCATCTCTCACTCGTTTTTACACTTGATTTCGCTGCCAGCTCTTTTCAAAGATGTGATATGATAACTTGATCATATCATCATCATCATCCTGTCGGTCATCATCATGAAAATGATATTCCGCCTGAGAAAAAAAACTTATACAACCCAACCAAGGATGATGATGATGATCCTCATAATGTTGATATGATATTGTGGCAATCTAGCGAGTTAAAGTGATAGTCAATCTTTTCATATTCTCCGAAATGGCAAGCGGGATGCTCTGATGATGGTGAAAAGACGGGGTAATAATCCCTTCCAAATGAGAGATATAAGGAGAGCGAACTAGCAGTTATAAAAAACCGAGAAAAAACTTTTCCTCTCTGATTCACAACTTGTATGTGTGTGTGTGCGTCTCGTCTCTCTCCACAGGAAAAAGGATTATGTCGTATAATATCTTTTGATATACATATCTCTCTCCACACACCACACCAGCACGACCGTGTTATATTGTGTATAGAAGGTGCTGTGGTGGTAGTTTCTCCTCCGCACATAAACTCAACTACAGCCGGAATTACTTTTACGACAGGCCGATCTCTTTATGATGGGAAATGCTATTAGTTGAAAGGTTCATTTTGGCATGCCTAAACTGGGAGTCCCAGCAGTCCCAGATGTAATTCCTTTTTCTGCCCGAGTCAGCAGAGGAGGGATTTCAAGTCCCACCTCATTCCTCCATAATATACCGTAATATCAAACACGTTCGCTTCCACTCTCTCTCTCTCTCTCACTCACTCCATCCCTTTATGTACATAAAAAACTCACTTGGATTACATCCACTAGCTACTACTGTGTATGTGTGGAAAGCATAGAGACATCATCATGAGTCGAATGCCACACTAAATCCCTCATATAATGAGCATTTTATATCAACTTTATATCAAACATTTTTCCCCTTTTCTCTTTTGCCGGTGGAGCAAAGCAGTCTCGTACACAGACTCTGTGTCAGCTTGTTATTCTTCATCTCTCGATAATATGCGATCATCATCTATTTTTTCAAGAGTGCTTTTTCTCCTCTCTCCATCCTATCAAAAGAGATCTTGAGGATTTTTTTGCTAGAGTACCATGGCGTGGGATAAAGTGAGATGTTTGCTGATGATGATCAAGATGGTGATGTGATACCAAGTCGTCAGTTTTTCGGAATAGAGTTGGTGAGTGGAATGGTAATGTAATTTAATGGAGATCATCTCTCTCCCTGCATTCATGTCACATCTTTAATGGCGGAAGGAGGAGGGAAAAAATCACAAAAAGGTTGAGGCAAGTTCACAGGAAAGGAAGATGGAGTAAACTGGGGAAAATTGCAAGAGTCCAATTTTCTCTGTTAATTTTCAGCCTTGTATCCGGGAGGGTATAACGAGATGGGAGGGAAAATATAGCTTTTTGTTGTCGCATATTATCTCCTGACCGAAAAGGCTATTCGAAATTGGAGGAAAATTATAGTGATGAAGTGGCACAGTTTTATTACTTTTTGCTTCCAAGTTTGGGAAAGATTTAAATGGTTTTTTTGTGCATGTGGTTGATGCTAATAATGTATGCAAAGGTGATCTTACTTACTGCATGGTCACATTTAATTTTATACTTTGAGTTAGAGAACATTTGCACTATTATCGACGGCATTGTGGACCTTATTGCTCCCTCAAGGCTCGTTCCATGTAATAAGTTAAATTAAGGGGTTTTCTTGTTTGTGGCACTGGAGGTGCTACTGAAATCCCATAAATGATATGTTACAATGATGATGGTGGTTGAGTAATGTGTAATTTTCTAATGGCTATGTTTTGCATAATTTTACAAGTTTGTCGCCTCCGTGTTACCTTTGTAGATTATCGATTAGGATGAAGTCGACGCCGTTGCAATAAATACAGTTTGGGAAATGTACACCTGTCGACATAGATGCCAAATATTTCATTCGCAATTACTTAAAATTCATTGCAATCATATCAGTACAAATATTAACAATATAAGCGATTTCACCAACTGTTTGCAATTCCTACCCATTATTTTCAAATATCACAACGAACATTATCTTTCCAACAAAAATTTCTCCCTGAAATATGATTTTCCATAAAAAAATTCCAACATGCAATGCTCCATAAATAAAATTGTGCATGGAAATTTGTGCCGACTAAAAAAACATATAAACATCCTCTCAACTGCTGAGATGTATGTACACGACCATGATTGTTTGTGCTCAAACACGAATTATCCGTAATACCAGGAATTGTTTTTGGAGTATTATTTACAAAAGAGGATAATGGGAGAACAAGGTAATTCCACTGTTGAACAACAGAGGTAGAGGAAAAAGAGTATTTATCAGTTCAAGCCGTCAGTTGCTGTCAATCAAGAAAAGTAGTCGTTCTCCTCCTCATTGCTGGTGTTGCTTGTAAAAGTTGTTGTAAAAGGCATAAATTATCTTAGCATGTGGCTTGCCCATGTTCAACTTGTTTATTGGATCACCGCATTTTATTTCATTGTTAGCTCAAGCTCCAACTAAACAAAGATTAGAATAATCCACCTAGCCGCTCGCACATCAATTTGAGTCATTGTCAAGTGCAATGCAATTATTGTAAAAGGATTGATTTGATTTCGGGGAATTTGTCGGATTCAAACTCAATACTATACCAGATTTATAATAGTCGTTTTGAGGATTTTAAATGAGATTTTTGCCGAATTTATAATCTTATATTGATTAAGCTTGACGTCAACTTATTATGTTAAGCAAATCACACAGTCATATTACAATGTAGATACCTTCTTACTCTATTATGAAAAGTAACATGAACCGAAATAAAAAGGAAAAAATATTAAATAGTCTTTCTCATGCTGCGAGACATTTTCACGCGTTGATTCGATCGCTATAATCATCCTTGTTCTCTTACGACATGATTGATTGATAAAGGTGTTGTGACAGGTTGTGATGCTGTTAGCTTTTTTTGTCGAGATGATAAGCGGATATGCAAAGATTCGCAAAATGCTCCCCTCTGTGAACCCCAAAAATGTACTTTATTCAAGAAATCCTTTTTGTCTGACTCAACACCGCCGCCCACAGCCACTTAGCTGAGCTTCTTTGCTCATCAGAAAAGTATCAATTAATATGACAACATGTCTAATAAAATCATGACTTGGAAAGTGGTCTACTGTTTGCATGACTTTTGAGGACAACTTCGACAAGGAGATGGCTACTTGGTTTCGGCAACCGAGAATTTTAAGATGAGCAATTCCGAGAAATTTTTGTATGCCTAATTGCTGTCTTGTTAAGATTCAAACGCTGAGCGCTCATCAAAATAATTATGATGACTATAAAACAACTTTCTTTAGCAAATTCCTAACGGGAGGTTAACCAACCATTCCTACGTCCCCTTCAGCCGTTGACCAGGTTTTCCTTCAAAACCCTTCCTTTCCCTATATTTCTCCACATTTTTATGGAAAGTGATATATTTTATAAAAATGCTAATTACATAGCTCATGCCTACATATCAGCTTTGAAAAGAAACACGCAAACAAGGCGAAACTCTCGCCATGTGTTACAGTAATTGGGTAAGCAGATCATGATTCCATTTATTTCCATCACACCCCATTTTGCATTCAAACCGAAATCGCATGATCCAAACTGTTCATGCATACAGATTTTTTTAAACGCTACAATCAATCCTCTCCTCATCAGCCGTACCTTTGACTCTTATTTTTGCAACAGAAAATGACTCTCCTGGTGTTTATTAAAACAGACAAGCGTGCACTTCAGCCCTCACTTATAAATTATCAGAGTTATGGAGTGCACTCTGTAATTAAAAATTGAATAACACCATGTGTGAAAAATTGACCCTGACATCTGTTCCTACTTTTGCACATTTTTTTATCGCCCTCTACCACAAAATCCCAAATACTCTGAGTTATTATGCAACAAAGATTTTTTGTTTTAAATCGGAACAAACATTAAACCAAAGGTGCACATTTTCCTCAAAGCAATCAAAAAATCTAAATTCACTCAAACCTTCCTCACCTTCCTCATAACTGCCACATCACATTATCATGCTTCTCCACTTTTTTCCCACCCTCCATCCTCCCATATATTTGCCAAGGATCATTTCCTCCATCAATTTCCTAAAGGATTTTAATGGAAGTTTAATTTGTCCGTGGGACTGGTCTCTCAAACCCACCGAAAATTTGATCCCTTTTAATGGGCTCTCGGAGAAAATGAGTAAAGTAATAAAAACTAACTACGCAAACCCACCAACACCACCTCTCTTGCTATTAATTGCTCTCCAAAATGTTCTCCCGGGAAGGGTCTCTAAAGAGCTAAGCATGACTCGTAGTGTTTCTAATGCCCTGCCTGTGATGCCACCAGAAGGAAAAGGTAAACATTTAAACAAGCTCAATGTGTTCAGAAGGAAAAAAACACATCTCTCTCTCACACATAGCATGCTGCCCAAGTATCTCTCCACTATTTGCCATTACCTCCCAACAAGTTTTCCACTTTAAGTGGAAAAGGCTTAGCTCTCCTTCGTTTACTTTGGGAAAAGAAGCAGTGGAAAATGACAACAATGAAGGGACAAAGTGAGAAGCTTCTTCGACACTTTGTAACAAGCGGAGCTAATTGAAAAATAATATTTTGAGATGAGAGCCGCATTTTCCCTTAAAAGGCTTTTCCACCAGACTCACTCCTCTCTCGCGTGGTAGCTGATATGTCTCACAAAAGAGGATACACAAATTTCACTCCAGATGTATACTCCAATAACAACAATAATGATATACGATTAGAAACATTTTGGGAAGGAGGAAAATTGAAGAGTGTAAAATATCCTTTGATCATCATCATCATCATCATCATATCACCAAACCAAAATACTTCACAGACCACTACACATTCCGCCTCAGATGGGGAGACGAGAGTGTCTAAAATGGAATCGAGGCTTAACAGCTTTTCCTCTGCAAACAAGTTCCTCTCCTTGGAGAAAATACATAGGCTATTACGAAATGGATGTGCTATATGGATTTTTTGTAAAAAATTCTAATATCATTTCATCTCTTGCTTTGTCCTCAAGGAAAAAATACAAGTTGCACGTGTCAACAGAAAGAAAAGGGTTGTCTGAAAATTGTGTGCGTTAGCTGAAAATGGCATTTCATTTGCGTTACCTTTAGCCCATAATACGTTTCCCAGTGAAGGACACGTAATGCCGTAATAATAATCGTAAAATAAACCCTTTCTCACAAATTCCCCAGAATATGGACTATTTTGAAAGATCTCTTTCCAAACGAGATGAGATGTGTTTACTTTTTTCATCTCACGGCGCTATATCTATTGACGTGCAAAAGTAGTCTCTAAACATCAGCATAAAATTGGATTTCGTCAAAAATTCCTTCCTCTCTGGACCATCGCTTTTTTAAACATGGCTGGGAGGCAGGAAAGACTTGAATAAAAAACATCCTATCCTTGAGCTTTCATGTCCAATTAATATTCATAATGGAATATATATTTTTCGAGATTTTTTTCAAAAAAATTAACTGGAATTAGGGGATTATTCTTTCTTCATGGGTTAGCATTTAGCATGGTATGGTCAAGTGTTTATAAGATATGTAGACTTCTTAGAAGCGGATGTCCACTTGTGAGAAGATGGCAAGGGAAAAGGAAAAGTTTGAATTTTTTAAGTATATCTTTTGAGCCTTTCTAAAGCGAGCATTTATGCCACCATCACCACCACTTGTTTTCTTTTCTAATGCTTAAACATGCCTACATGGTTAAGGCAGGTGATGAGATGATTATAGATTATTATAACTTGATCACGCACGCAACCATTCATGTTGACTCACATCATGTGTGTCTAAATTATCTAACAAGACTCATATATATTTAGCGTGAATATTCATATCCACAAAGAGGGGAAAAAATACTTAGCTTGTATTACAGTTTTTGTATGTGGAACGCAGATGACATCCCATGGTGGTCTGTTGTTACCTGCATCCATGCGCCGTGGGCAATCCTTGTTTTTCAAACTGAGAAAATACCCATTTGCATGTCGATCCTGACTAATGTTCGCGTAAAAATGGGTAATTTTTACATTTTCCCTACTCCCCACTCTATAATTATCCCGTGGGTGATAATGAATGAATTGGCCAATATTAAATTCATTTTTGGGTGGGAGGTTACCTCAGGAAAAAATAAAACCTTTTCCACCAAAATACCACAATAAAAGGTTCGTTAGTTGGATATTAAGTTAGTTTTAATTTAGGATTTCGTTTAGCCTTCAGCAATCCCAGGATATAATTTCAGGTAATTTCGCAACAGAGGCTTAGCCACTTGAGGTAGAGCCATAAATAGGTACTCATTTATTTAAAATAAGGATATATCCCTAACAAGGATGCAATATGAAGGAAGTAGGCACATGACATTTTACGACTCTCAACACAGGGCCAATTAACGTTCAAAAATATATTATTTTTGCACGGCTGACAGCCCTCGTGGAGAAATAGACGTCAATCACGAAGCCTCCGCATGCAAATCCCATGAATAATATAATTGATGACCAAATGCACGGAATACAATTGGCTTTAATTATCAGCATTACGGATTTTTAAGGATGAAATTTGCCCCCCTAAGTAGACCATAATGAGAGGAGGATGAGAAGACTAAACTACAAAATCTGCTATAAGCATAACTTTAGCCTTCATCATCGCCTAAACATATCATTATCAAGATGGCAAAGATTTGAAGAAGGTGTGCAGCCTTTTTAATTAGACGATTCAATTTACAGTTTAAACCTCAATAGCTCTCGAGAAATAGCGTGGATGCATAATGAATGGAAATTTATAATGAGCTATTATGCGAGCCATATTCCGTTTTCAGAAAATTTACAAAACGCATTCATACAGACGGCGACAACACTTTTCCTCCAAGTTGTTAGAAAACATTCGCCAAAAATCCAAAGCGCAACATGACACACACGGACAAAGAGGCTTTTCCTGCATAGCATTATAATTTTGATGAGGTGATTTATGAATTAATGAATGGAAGGAGTTCCTTTAGAATATTGAGGCAACTAAACGCACGCCACACGTGTATCGATTTTTTCAAAGCGAGAGCTCCGCTATAAAAGCAAATGCATTGTAATTAAGAAAAGGAAACGGGGCTAAGCGGACATAATGGCGTCTATTGCCTCCTTAATTTTTAGCAATGGCTGCTCTCCACTTTACCACACTTGATAAAAAAATATACACAACAAGATGAGAATTATATGGTCTTATATACAAGCAAGCTTTCCTACGGAGAAAAAAGTTCACTTTTTTGGAGTTAAAATAAAAAAAGGCAACAAGAGTAAATCGGAGAGAAGAAATAAAGAGAAGTAGACTTGACATGACATGAGTACAACACACCAGGGACGTGTCCCTTGAAAAGAGTGAAAATGAGCTGTCCAACAGCCTCACTTCACAATATATTACACCCTCAGGAGAAACTTGTGTCATTTTTGATACGCTTTTTGCTCCAAACGAAAAAACACACAAATAAATGCGTTTCCTGAAGAGATGCAAGCTACAAAGAAGGGAAATAAGGGAGCACAAACAAAAACTTTTTTTTGTTTCCTCCTGAATTCAGAGATGACGGCGACCCAGAAAGAATTTACGATTGACACTTGTTCCCTCTCTTTGGCTCACGAGGGGGGAAAAGTTTGTATTCAAAATTAGCCTGGCTATTCAACAACTGCTAACAGTGGCAGCAGGAGTCGTGCTGTGGTCGACAAAAACCAGAACGAATAAATGATGGCTTAATTATCCTCCTTGATATACTCCGCCTCTACACAAAGTCGTAATGAAGCTGACAGATGGAGAGAAACAGAGAGAAAAAATGCCGACTTGTATCAACCTTTAATCGGCCGAGTAATAATAATATTAACAGAGTTATCCAAGCTCACTCCGTGCTCATTCGGATAATATTCCTAATCAGAAATAGAGTGGGTGATGGGAAAGATGAGGAGATTTCAATATGAATATTCATAAGGGAAAAAAAATATATGGCATCATTAGAGAAACAGATTGTGAGTTTAAAAGGATCTCAATTCTTTTTTCAAATGAAGACATTTTTTGCGCGGCTCTCTTTTGCCCATGAACACAATACCAAATATTTTCTCTTAAATGATGGGCTTGTTAAAGTTCACATAATTGGGAGGATTCGAAATATTCAAAGCATCATTCCATTTTTGGAATTTCCACTTGACATTCCCATATTGCACATATGAGCCCATTTCTCGCTATCTCTTTTCAAATTCCACTTGATCGGGGTGAAATGAGTTTTCTGTCGTGGTTGCGTATATTCTCCTTTTTTCTCAAAGAGAAATTACAGTGAAAGGATTTCTCTCGGGAGACTTAAAGTGAAATGAAGCTTTGGAAGTTGACAAAGTTGGCACAATTTGTTTCCCTGATATCGCATTTTGTTTACCCTCTCTGCCTCCCATTTTCTTGGCTATGATGCCACATCCAATCATCATCCCGAGCTCTTTAAGGGTTTCATAGGGAGGTGTAAAGGAGCCAGAGGAGGATAAAACAAGGGGAAAAATATTTTTCCACTTTGCATCCAAAATAACTGCGCTGACACCAATAATCGCAATACAACTGGAGGGAAATTGAGGAGAAAAAAATAAGTTCTCACAAACTCTCTCTCTCTCTACTCTTGTGTGAAATTTATAGCATGCCATTTACATTCCTCCCAATATGTTTCTCAATATTATCCCTTTTATTTGTAAAACATGGAGGAAATTTCGTTTAAAAGGATTCTACCAGAGAAACACTACACAAAAAAGAAGGAAAAGTTGATGGTAAAGGTTATTTTTTGTCACTACCATCTCATCAGGAATGGGTACTGTAACAAAATACGAGAGAAAAAAGTTTTTTATTGTCTGGATATTTTTTTCTCTCTCCTCTTCTCACAAAGAAAATGGTTCATATATCAGAGGAAACGTGGATGCTCGATTTCGTGTTGATGGTACTTGAGGGAAATGGAACAAATGAGGCTTGAAAACAAGTACAAATTGGAGCAAAATATTCACCTCGAGTTGAACAAGGATGAAAATGTGGTTCGCCAAAAGCTGAGATGGTGATGAAATCCCTCCATTTGGAGGGAATGGGTTGGAGGGATAAATATAAAAATAAAAATTGTCTCTTTTGTGTATAAAGCTGGAAGAGTTGTTGTTTTTTTCAAACTGTCAAATGACAGGGAAAAGTCAGAGAGCAATTTTCTTCAGAAATGCCATTCTCTTGAAAGAACCTCTTCTGACATTTTTATTTCCGTTGGAGGAAGAAACACATACAAAGTTTTTAGCTATTTTTATTTCTTTTTCTTCTCCACTCAACGACGCATTTACAGGAAAGCTTTATACATTCTCGTGAAGAGAAAAAAGTTGACGACAATGGCGCAATTTCCTCGAATATTCTAGAGCCTCTTCCCTCAGCGAAAATAAATGTGACTCATGTGCTCATACGACTTTTGAAAGAGAATTCTGCCTACGAATGATATAATCCATTTATTTATTTTTTCAAGAGAAAAAAATGTAATTTCAAATTACCACTCCAAATTACCCATCAACAAAGCTAGCCCAGGTCAAACAACAACCGTGTTAACAACTTTGAAGCAATTTGACTCGCAATTAAATTCATTAAAAAGGCAAAGAGATTGACAGCCCAGATAAACACTTTTGACTTGCCAACCTTTCACAGCAGCAAAATAAGGACCTTTTTCTCTCAAAGTGAGTGCTAATAGGAGGTGCTGGCTAGGAGTATGAAATTTAATAACATTTTTGGGAATGCCAACAGAAAAAAGGGGTACAATTTTCAATCTTGATACAGGAAGGTGGTCCCGTGTAATGAATGCAATGGAGAAAATTACAATATTCATCAAGAATATACCCCCACACACATTGCAACAAGGTTAGCTTCATAATTTGAGGAAGACGGAAAAAAACGACTCTCAATGGTCAAAAAATATGGAGGAAAATGTGGCTAAAAGCGGATGTGAGCTGAACGTGAGCTTGATTACATATATTTTGTAAGAGAATATCCCTTTCTCTCTCTCGCTTTTTGGTGTGGTGTAAAGTGTCAAAAAGAGAAATACGTTTCTCATTTACATCTCTAACGGCTTGTAATCCTATTTACCTATGTAATATATCACGTATCATTACAATAATTACATTCACTTGCTTCAAACAAAAAAAGTCGGATCGTGAGAGGTGTGAGAATTGAGAAAATATCGCCTTTTTCCTCCATCCTCTAATTTTTCTTTCAAAAAACTTTTTAACTAAATGAGCATCTCGCCACTCAATTTTTTACAGAGGGCAGTCATTTTCTTATTTATTTATTCTGACCCATGATATCCTGTCTTACAATCTTAAAAACATTCACAATCTCCGTATAAGACTAGGATCCCTTTCACTTTTATTTTATAAAAAGCGACGTTAAAGTGTGCACTTTGCATAAAACACTTGGTCTAAGAAAAACCTGGGTGTTAGGCTTGCTCACAGGTAAGATTAATTAAGATTACCCAACACCTTTTACTAAACAGCTTTAAACTGATTACGGAAAAACTCAAGTACAGAGTATCTCCACTTATCATCAAACTTGGACACATGGGCATATCCACTTCCTCCAATTTTTTCTCGAATAAATCTTTCCCCTTCAATGCCAGCCGTAAAAAATGTATGTTATAAATTAATAATATTCTAAAGAAAACCGATACGTCTTATGAAACTCTTGTCAAAGCAAGAGTGTTTTGGACCACTTTAGAAATGCATAAAAATCCGCTTAAACTCGTTCTCAAAAATTATTAATGATTTTTAGATATGCAGAATGCAGTCATCCACGTATTTTCTTATTCATGAAGTTTTAAAGGGATGGAAATTTATGCAAAAATATAATTCCAAAGGATTCATTCCTATGCTCTCTTATCACATCATCTCCACTCCATTCCGTGTACATTAGGAATATATGTATGCATTTCTCCAGTTTAATCATTTTCCAAATGGGTCGAGTTATCCTGATCGATTTATGTATATAACTAACCTGCTGCTATACTCAGGGATAATTTGTGCTGCAAATATTATTCGCATTAGAGGTTCCTTTTGATGTAATTACATCCCAAATGGGTGATTGGTTTTTAGAAGATGACATGACATGACTGCAATTTGAAACCTAAACAATAAAAAGGAGAACAACCACCTTTGGCTGAAGAAAAACCCGCTGGACGAGGTTAAAAAAGAATACTTTTTCTGCGTGTGTAGTAATGCATCAGTCTTAATTGACTTTTTGGCAATAAATATGGGTTTTGTGAGGATGCACTCATGTTCCATAATTTATTTGAGAGGAGAGCCAACTTAATAGATTGCTTTTTGATGATTCCTCTCTCCGCAAAATAATGTATTTTTATTAGCTTCCCAGCCATTGTCATCTTTACGAGGTATTTAAGCTTTGCGAAATACAAGACTCGCCCATGCACTTTGTCGTAATAATTATTGTCCAGCTGTCTACATCTTGTTAGAGCAAGTTGGCTTGTTTGAATGGGATGATGTGAGTGAAGGATATTTTGGAAGGTGGGTAGACAGGAATTCAATAGATTTTGAGAGGATGTAACCCTCTCTCCGTTAATAACCATGTGTTCCACTTGTGTAAATTATAAAGCAATTATTTTCATAGAGGTTTGATGTGCGCAAGGGGCTTGCGCAATAAATTAGATTTCAGAGAGGAGTTTCTAATTGGAATTAATTCTTTGTCAGGAGAAACGACAAGAGGAAAATGGGTGGAAGTTGGTTGGTGGGATGCACATTTTTTGTTTTGTTTATGAGCTTTTCTCATTCTGCTTCTGTAAAATTAGAGGCGGCAGGTGATGATCGCCTTTGTATGTTTAGGTATGGATGTGGGATATGTAGACGGTTTGTAATATTGTGGATGAGAGAAAAATGATAATTTAGAGTGGAGAGTAGAACAGTGTTTTGTTATTAAGGCAATTACATAGATATGGGATCTTAAGTGATGTATGATAGCTTTGTAACACTTTGCTAAACACAATAATGACGAGGGTAATGGCTTGACTAGTTTTTCACAATTATGCTTCAGTCAAATAAATTGGTAGGGATCTACACGATTACCTTCCAACCTACTCAATCATTTTACAATTTTTTAGCAGTGTGGAATATTTAAATTTTGTACGTTGAGCTACTCTTTTTGACGTTGCTTTATTAGAATCTACATATTAATCTAATTATTAGTCATTACATCACAAACATTCCGACGCTGAAATTTGTCATATATGTATGTCCTCAAAGCTTTTTACTACAATAATAATTTTCATTAATTCTCCAATCATAAAAAAAATATTCTACTTAACTAAAACACTGTAAAACCAGGTTAAAAGCCGTAAGCGGCTGTTGCATAGACAAAAAAATAATACAAAACTGCACAAGCTGATTTTCCCCGTAATTCCAAACTACAGATTCATAACATCCGAACACGTGCAATTCCATTTCCCAATTTACTCACTGACTCGCTTATCCTTTTAAATAAAGCCATCACCTTTAGAATGAATAATTGGCTGCAATTTTACAATTTTTCCCCTTATTCCAATGGATAGCGTGTACATAGCTCACAGTTTCACACCACACTAAAAACAGGAATAAAACAGGAAACACATGCAAAACATTCTTTTTAGCCAAATTTCACAGGGATTGTTATTCCAGATTCGAGACAAGCTGCATTCTTTGTCATTTCCAACACGAAATCCCTTTGGGAGAAAAAATCACATTTTTTCAAATTAAAAACACCACATCCCCCTAAAAACTTTGCTTAAGCTAACTTAGCCCTGGCATTGACAAAGCTTCGTTTTACGTTTCTCTTTTTTTTACAAAATATAAAAAATATGGATTTAATTAGTGAAAGGGTGAACCCTACTTTCATGTGTTGTGTGGCGTGTGCCTAAAGAAGAAGAAGAAAAAAAACAGATTTTTTTCTCCACTTCTGTCAAACTCGTGTTATGAAGTGAAGGAGGAAATCAACTGTGAAGACAATCATTATCCCTTTTCTGTACATTTTCTCCTCACCAAAGCTGTTTTATAACTCAATGGGAAAAGAAAAATTGCCGTTTTCCCATTTTCCCTTTTCTATATTTTATTTCCTTTAAAAGGGTTTTTAAAGCTCTGAGCACGAAAAAAATCCATTTGGTTTCGTTCCACTGTCACTTTCTTCTCTAAATCGAACAATTCTCTGTATTCCTCGGTGGAAATGGAAAATTCCAGCAAAACACTCTCTCCTGGACTCTCTCCATTATCCTTGTCGGACGACTTTAAAAGGGAATTTGGATCTTGCCAAATTGTCATTTCCTGACTCTCTCGACTTCCTTCCTTCCGGTTTCCTCTCCCATAATCATTTCTCCCGTTCTCTCCGCCTCGGCTAATATTCTTCTTCATAGCTTGAATATAAAAACGCTAATATCATTATCATCATGATGCTTAATCGATTTAGGGATATATATTTTTCCCAAAAAGAAAAAAAAACTTACATAATGGCTTCATCATGAGAATCATCATGGTTGATTCTAGAAGCCTACGACCCCACCCTAATCTTTTTCTCGGATTCTCCACCTCGTCTAGATTTTCCTCCTATTTTCCATCTCCCCATCCGTCCTCATTATCCACTTTCACAAAGATTTGTAGGGAGGAAATTTGCTCAATTTTTCAAACCAAAAATGTCAAAAACGGAGAAAAACCCGAATTCCCAGAAAAGAAAACCGAAAAAGCAGAGAGAAAAAGGATTTTTTCTCTCTCTCGAAATGGGATGATCATTCCAAGGATATAAAAAGTGATGCATTAAGAGCCCGTAAAAGTCTCTGATTACTGGTAAAATATATCTTTTAAGAAGCTCAATTCGTTCCTTTCTCCCTCGTCGTGAGACTAGGATAAAGTTGGCTATTGTGCCAACTCCGAAAAATACTTTCTCTTTGCAAGATCCCGAGTATAAAAGAGAATCGATCCATTTCCATGATCCCGTCACGCTCCGGATCAAATTGCTAGTGGGAGAGGGAAAAGATAGACGAGGCTAAAAGTGTGTTCTCGTGTTGAGCTGCTCTTATATATTTTTTTATAGAAAGGATTTCTTGGTGATTTCTTAGGGATAAAGCGGGTAATAAATGTAAAGGATATTTTTTTCCAGCCGACCATGTCTCCATTTGACTCATGAAGGTAGTTAATAGACCGGCAAGAACGAGCCCATTACGTAATAAAATAGAAATGCCCTTTCTACTTTTTACACAAAGACTTGTTGGCTTGGAGGATATTGTGAGATTGGAAAATTTATAATAATTTTTCTTGACGTAAAACACAGGAGTAGAGAGTGAGATGATTAATGATCCCTTGTTGGCTTTACTTTAATTTGTGATGATGCTCTTGTTTACATTTTGAATGTGTTTCAGCCTCACTTGTAATTACACTTGTCGACAAGATTCATTTCAAGGCAAGTGCACAAACGTTGGGAAAAGAGGCAGGTGAGCGAGGTACGCACTGTAGGGGTGCGAGCACTCTAGGGTTCACACAAAATATATTTAATTCTTAAGTAACTTGTTTACTTTGCAAGATAAATTTATGAGAATTGTGTTTGCATCTCGGATTAGTCAACATTTGAACATGATCGTTTTGAGCATGGAAAAAAGTGATAAAATTAGCATTGTCATTGTTTTACGAGATTAATATCACAATGCCTGGCTTTGGCTGGGTGAGTTATTGAGTTTTGGAAAAATGGAGCTAGCATTACCTTGAATTTAGAAATATGGTTATAATATTTGTATTCACAAATGAAGACATGGGAATGCCCAACCTTCCATACGTATCCTACCAGTACTGTTTCTAAATTTTAACTGTTAGACGCTTTAATCGCACATTTCCCTTCTATTCCTTGGGTCGCCAGAAATTGTCAATTAAATCTATAAAAACTTTTTTACGACATTTCATCCCATTTCCCAATTTTCACACATCCCTTCCACACCGTTTCTCCCATTCACATCAAATCTCCACACTTGAACATTCCTCCACGATGACATAGGAAATGCGCATAAAGAGTGAAATTTCATTTGATTCCTTTTCGCCAAGTATTCCTCCATCCACTGGCAGCAAAACATCTTTTTCCAATGAATAAATCCTCTCAGCAATTTGTGAGAGTGGAGAAGGGTGATTGATTGCAGAATGACTTGATAAAAGTGTATAATACCGCTTTTATCCCAACCCATGTCGTCTCGCTGACTTCCCATTTTTGAAGAATAACCATCTTAACACTACACATCCATTTTCCCTTTTGTGCTCGCTCATTACAGCGTAAATCACAGAGTCAACAAGAGCAACTACTGAAGACATAAAGGAAGTGGATAATGGGCACAAAACAACTTCATCATTGGACATTTTATGTTACAGTTGATCATCATCATCATCATAATGTCATTTCTTTCTGTATAAAAACCAGAGCCATTCTTTCCACCTCGACGGGTCGAGGATTTTATTGAAATTTCTTCCCTGACTGAGGACAAGTCAACGGGATAATGATGGAAGGAGAATGATGAATGAATACATTTTCCCCAAGCTTTTGTGTCATCTCTTGTGAAGGTCGACGGGTGTTGGAAGTTTTTAAAAGTTGGCTCGCTCGGGCCGCAAGATGACCATCTGGAAATAGTGTAATAAAGCTTGTGTGAGTACATTATTACGTACTTTTCTCTCTGGACAATCACATCATCGTAGCTGGAAGGCTGGACACTTGCACATCGTTTGTTGCTTTTATCAACCCTATTTCCTAAGCACAATGAACAGGGATATTGTTCCATTGTCATTTTATTGACTTCATCTCTCTCAAACTCCAACTGGTCGAAAAAGTGTTCATTACACGCAGAGAAAGGTTACACTTTTTTCAAAAGTAATTTAGTCATTTTTGGGAGATTCCCCTGTGTGAAATGACTTGTAAAAGATGGATAATATTTGCTTCTTTTGTGTTCACCAGGGACATTCGGAATGGACATGTTGTGTGGGGAAAATGGAGTGAAATATCAAAGAATGGAACAAAATTAACTCGTCTTTTCCGCCTCTCTTTCAGCCTCGTGCAGCTCACGGTGCAGTTTCACATGAGCACAGCCCCGCGTACCTTGTTCTTCCTGGAATTGCACGAAAAGAGATGACATTAAGGAAAAAAGGTGAAACTTGTTGTGAATGCAAAGGGTATGAAATGCTCGTAATGTACTTTGCATAATAGACTGACTTTTCTATGCTTTTATACGAATTAGGGGAAAATGAATATGTTAAAGTTGCACCAAAACGTTTGCTTTAAACGCTCTTATTTAATGTACATTGTAAATGCGGAACTACATGATGTAAAGATCATTCGATGGGTTGGGATACGCGCAGATTTCAAGCAATTTAGAAATAACAGACAGTTCAGCTACTGCGTTTTCGAAAATTATGAAGAAAAAACTATAAAAAACACCACCACAAGAAAAAGTAAAGTTTATTTTCTGAAAAATGCTCCATCCCCATATTCCTCATATTCCCCATCCCGTCTCGAGTCATTTAACAAGAGAGCACATTTACATTCCATTTTGCTACTGTATATTATATTATGCTGTAATAAAGTGAAAAGCCATAACGCACAATGCAAAGGGATATGGAAAATGTAGACTAATTTATTTCCCTCGTTCCTGCTCTCTCCCTCTCCGCTTTCAACCGACAAATCTAATAAAATGTAAAAGAGCCGTGACAAAACGCAAGCCCCTTGTACAACATATTGCAGCTGTGGGATGAGTTCATTCATCAGATCCAATGTATCCAAAACCAGCAACCCAACGGTCTGCACCCACTTGTTCCAGTCAATGTCACTCAACCATTCAACAAAATAAAAAGGAACAAAAAAAATCTCTCTCTCCCTTTTTACACTTTCCGTTACATAATGAGCATATCCCTCATTGGGAATTTGTTCTTTTGCTCAAGGGATTACTTACAGTGGTTTTTATTCTAATCCCTGTGGAAAAACTACAAAACTCCGCCTTCCCGATTCGGAGAAATTCTTATTTAAAAAAATAAATGAACAAAAAAATGCTGCTTAACAAGAATAATATGCTAGCATCCCTCATTCAAAGAGAAAAAGCTATGACGTCTTTCCACCTCCATTTTGTGGTGATGACCCATCATAAAGTAAAAGAGTGGAGGGGATTAGCTCCTCTGTGAAATAAATGGAGGACGTGGAGATGGCAAGTGGAATGGCGTATTTACTCCAAACTACCACTGCGCACTATAATTTCGCTCAATTCCCATAAAACCCTTCCTGTTCCGGTGGAGCTTTTGCTTCTACCTCGAGCCGTGGTGACTCTGCGAGAAGTTTAGGACTACTGAACAAGTTTTTCTTTATATTGAGCATTTTGGTAGAGACGATGAGCCCATATCCCGTATAAAGTCTCGTATAATAACCTTATTACCCCAAATGTTTCGCTTTTCTCTCTCCGGCTAAAGTAACCACAAAAGAGGAAGCTATTTCTGAGAAGAGAGTGGGTTGACGCGAGAGCGGCTAACAAGGAGAGAGTTTTTAGCAAAAAGTTTCCATCCACAAAGTTTTATTACTCTCACTAGATTATTACGAGCAGTGGGCATTTGTCAAGTTGCGTTTTAACTGCAAGTCCATTCAACCTATCCCTTTATCCTCATTGTAGGGAATAAAACAAAGGATGATGATGGCACAATAAAGTAAACAACGGAAAGAGGAAATCAGGGTTATTTAACAGCGAAAATAGCTACTTTCTTCCCAAATTATGAGAGTCTTTCATGTTCCCGTGAAGGGATAATTGCTAAACTTGGGCGAAAACTATAGGCTTCCGTTGGCTTTTTTAAATTAATGCCTTGCACGGAAAATAGGTCAGGATTCAGGAAGGGAAAGAAATTCGTCGGGTAATCCAACTAAAATAAAACTAGTAGGTTGTACGTTATAGAAAATATTTTTTTAAAAATCAATGTTTGTAACTACCAGTTAGATACATTGAACGCTTGAATGGGTGGCAAAAGTCAATAGTCATGTAAATATGTATAAAATTGGAGGAATAAGCAAAATAAACGCAATATCTGTCTAATTATAATTTATAAGATGCCAAAATAATCAAAATATTCTTAAAGGTCAACCACCCAACTTTTTGAATAATTGCCCTCCCATTTCCCAACCATTTTACCATTTACCCAATTCCCTTTCTAATCTCTCAAAATTCAGTTCAAAATAGCCTCAATCATCTCTCCTCTCTTGATTACGATTATATTTCTCCTTGTCTCATAAAACTCTCTATTTTTTTGGCAATATGTAACACCACAAAATCAGCATCAGCTCAAGCTCACTCTTTGCCATTGTATTTATTTAAGGTAGAACCCCATTATAGCATTTTTCTAACCTTTCATCCCCATCAAATAGTTGGCTCAATAAAAGCGTAATTTACACACTTTGCGTGTCTCGCCAACAGTGAGCACTTGTAACTGTTTGAATAAATTCCAGATATTTCATTCCTCCAAAGAGACCATCTCCATTCTCACAGGAAAGCGGACAAACACAACGTTTCAGTAAAACGACATGCATGAGATTACGTTAAGAAAACAAGCAATCTTTTCTTAATAAAATTATTATTATGTACAAAATATCTCAAGACATGGCTCTCTCATCTTTTCATGTTCACATGTGCTACCCTGCTGCTTATGTAAAATAAGGGATAAAATAGGTTTTTCTCTCTTGTGAGCATATTTCTCCTCTGCCATGTAGATTATCATTATTATTAGCCAATAACTTGACGAGAGATGAGGACGACATAAAACCTCATGTAAATACGGCTCATCATCAAAACGAAAGAAAAAACTCAATATTTTCATTTCCCCTTACCATGCTCACGTCTTGTATATCATTTTCGTGATGGCCTGGCGTGAAGAAGAGATCATCTCTAAACATTTTTATATATAGCATCCGACAAGATATGAAATGATGATATGATCATGATCATCACGATATAAAAAAGTGATCAAAGTAAAATTGTCTGTCTAAATAAGGGATCTGAATGGACAGGATAAAAGTGGCAAAATAAATTCATCACGGGAGGATAACGTCCTGCATAATTTAACGCATCATTTTTTCCACTTGTTTAAAACCCTTCAAAAGCTCCTCTTGAGCGGGTGGACAGAGAGGAATAAACCAACTCCTGATTCCGGTCACTTCCAATTTACAAGAACGTGTTGTGCTATGAGAGCCTTTGAGCCTCGTGTGTCGGAAACAATTTGAAATTCTTGGGAGTACAACTAAATGCTAACTGCTTCCTCGGAGAAGATAATCAAGACGTATTTTTGAGATTCCCCCCAACAGCGCACATTTCTCAACAATTTGTAAGAGTGGATGTAAAGTCGGATGATGAAATAACACATCTCATTGTTCACTTCCCAGCTTGTGTCCACAAGTGCGAGAGGAGATTGCATTGGATATCCCTACCTCACCCGTATACCTTCTCTCTATTATACACGCCGGCTTGTAAAACTGTCCATCTGCTTTCAAAGCACTTTTTGTTTTTGATAGCTCAAAGGAATGCACAACGAGGGAGGCATGTGGTCTCTCGGAAAAAAATCCTGTCATATGCGAACAATGCAAATGACCAGTGAAATTAGAAAATAAAGGATGGGAAGTTGTGGTAAACATTACATGCTATTATTTCCCTATTAACAGAGAGATGAGGGATGATGGACAGGATTAAAAATGCAGAAAAATATGCACGTCATAAAAGTTGTCTATGCAGAGGGTAGGGATGTGTTTTTGCTCCTTGTTGTGATTCACATTGACGGAATACGCGGTCAAAATTCCTTTGTGGGGGAGAGTGACAGAGAGCTAATGATAATTGACAAGGATCAAACGAAAACACTTTTCCTCCCAGGAATATCGAATTAGGTCTTTAAAAAGTTGATTGGTGGTAGAAAGCGGAAGGGGAAATTATCTTGTCAACTGTGGCGCTTGTGATTTGAGGCGACTACTTCACGGAAATTGTAACAGCGGCACGAACTACAAATCTAAGGAGTATATTTTATCACAAATTTTATTTTTGCATCTTTTTAATCATGTTTTTTATTTTCCGCATCTCTCCGTCAAATTTACTTGTTCGAAGACCACCGCTAATTTCCCCTAAAAGCATAATCAAAGTCAAATTTTTCCCAGTTTACCTTTCCTCTCAATTTATTCCACCTCTTTCCTCTCCGTTTCTATTTCTCAGCAGGAATTCCCATAAAAACGTCTTTATTGTAGACACCACAGTTGCGACATTTTTTTCTCAGATTGAAATGCACAAGCATATGTTTTTTTGTTTTCCCTCGTATTTCTTATTTGTCACTGAAAATTATATTGTTTCTTTTTTGAAAGACCCCTGGAGTAAATTGCATTAAAGAAATGGACAACAGTTCTCTCTAAATTTCTCTGTTTTTTTGTTAAGGAGCAATATATTTTTTACAAAGGATATATCTTCCATAAATTAGAGGATAATAGGCCAGGTCATTAAATTCATCTACGTGGCATTTTTCCCGGAGTAAAAAACAGGTCATCTCAGATTTCACTGGAGAACAAGCAAAAGCCCCTCTACTCAAAATATACAAATGCAAAGAATGAAAAAGCAAAATCTTGATATGAGCAAAGGATGTTATCACACTGAGCTTTTTTAACGGGGTCGTAATGACGAGCTAACTTGGCTACAAAATCTTTTGATAAATCAACAAGATGAAATAAATGAATGTTATAAATAGCCAGAGACTCGAGCTCATTTTCCCAATTTAAAATGCTTTCTAATTCTAATGGCTTTTGAAAAATGATCCCCGTTTCTACATTCGAGATTGAGTTACGCTATTTTACGTACCTGCTGTGGGGATGTGGTGGAGATTTCCATGATATCCCTGATTTCTCCAGGACACAATGAACGTATAAAGTTACCCTTTTAGTGTTCCATCCACCTAAAGTCTCTCTTCTCGTGATGAAGTGTCCACTATGATTAAGTTGGTTTGGACGGGGAGAAGAAATAAAAGGAAAAATTAAAGGTACGCAGTTTTGGATCAAATTACGCAATTTAAATAAAAGACTGATGGTTTATCAGCAAAGGTTTGGATTTCTCTGATTTTCGATATTAAATACATACAAGTCATGCTCCTCCAAAGTTTGTTGAGTGGAGGGAGGATAATGTTTATTTTTTGGAGGTTGCAGATAGATGGAATCAATTAAATAATGGGCTCCGCTAATGTAGAGGAAATGATGGAAATGGAGAGATGAAAATTATCCCTTCCGTTATCACCGTCAATTTACGTGATGGAGGTGTAAAATTGTCACATTCGTTTACGTAAATGAAGTGATGGAAAATGTTGATTAGAGAAAATAGATGTATGCTTGTCACCAAATGAAATCGCATTTCTGGAATGTATTCTTATTACACACAGCTATAACATCTACCAGTTCAAATGATTGTGAAAATTTACTAAAAATACTTATCCGACTTTAAAATCAAGCAACTTATTACCTCGTCCATTCTCCCTTATTCCCTAAATATCTGTGACTCGATCTAATTGACATGGCTTGCAACTAAAAATAAAACTCACAAAATTTCACAAGGTTAGTGCACAAAGCAATTTAATTTTTCTACCTCATCGACTCCAATAAAAAGGTTATAAAGGAGAGAAAAATCCACAAACAAAAATTGCTCTTTTCTCTGTTGCCATCATCCAGTCAGGTTTGCTCTGCAACAAAAAGATACAATTGACCTTTATAAACTCTCCACTCGACTCTCTGATAATGGAACAATATTCCGCTCATCATAACATTAATAACAATAATATACTCGACTCGCTCTTATCTGCAGCTTTTATAAAAGCGACAATAGTGGTATTTGAACCATTCTCCGAAAATATTGTTTCCCTTTGTCCTCTCCTGACTTTTCATTTTCTCAGCTATGCATTTCTCACAATGTATCCTATCACATCCCTTTTCAATGGGACAAGGGGAATGACGACGATAAAAGCAAGTCGGGCTGGAAAATGGTCCCTTTTGTAAAAATACTTTTCATTGGAGGGATTAGTGAGCTCATAATATGATAATAATAAGGGTCGTTTGTCGCTCCTCCCTGGGACACAGGGTCGGAGTCGCAATCTCATTTACAAACCCGGAATAATATTGTATTTTGATTATGTCCCTCTGCCATTCATCCCAGCACAGCTTACCTTTACCAACATTCATAATAGGATCTTTATGTCGTACTCGGAGAGTTATACAAAATAACAAATTGAAAATCAATGGAGTCTTCCAAGAGGAAAAAGGTGGGGATGAGAAGATGTGTTTCACAAGGGGAGAGTGACTGAGTCCACTTGACTTTGTAAAAACATTCCATTCCTCGTAGACGGACTGACTCTGAGGATCATTTTCAAAGTTATTTGCCTGGAAAAAGACACCCGGCTTGGGATAATCGTGCAGAGAGCCTCTTGACTTTTTCGAGGTTTGGGATGAGAGGATTGGAAAGTCTGTTTGGAAGATTGGGAATGTGTTTTTCAAATAACTCAATAGGATTATTTCTCTCCTGGAGTGCCACCTTCAATAAAGGAAGCCATCAAGCACTAAAACTTCGTCATGGTCATACTTTTATTCACAAATGATGTGACCACTTGAGCCAAAAATGTAAGAATGAAGCAGATGCATAAACACGAGAAAAAATTGTATTGTCAGCTTTCATCGAGCTGGCTAATTGGATCAAATAATAAAAAATGTGACTATTGCATTTTTTCCTTGAAAAAACTAACGTTTACGGTTATCTGATTTTTCTGAAGCCTTCCTTTCAACTCCACATTAAAATCATCAAGTCCTCAAGTATGATACCTTTTGAAGCGTGACCATGTGTAAAAATGCATTATAAACATGAACTCACCTCCACGCCAGGGTTGCACAATGTCTTTCAAAATTGTTGTATTTTTCCCTTTGAATCCTCTTTCGTGTTGATTGTTGAATGAGAAGAAAAAAAGGATCAAAGTCACGATAAAATTTTCACGTTAGTCCTTCTCGCTGATTGGATTTTATGCAGGGGAGGCATTGCCACACACCTTGAAGTCATCTTCAATAATTGATTTCATCGTTGGCTCTCTTTTCACCGGTATAATTATTCCAAACATAACCGTATTCAGAAGGATATACATATGAGTATAGAGGGGAAAAAATATATAATTTCGTAAAAATCCATTTAACATATATTTTGTATACATTGAATAAAAAAGATGCATATCATTATCATTATTAAATTTTCTTTTCTCTCTTTGCCCAAAACTGACAGACAGATGCATGCGAGTTGAGAGCAGTCATGACATATGTTTGTGTGGAGCTTCTCAACTTGTTTCTGATGAGGAGCTCGTGACCCGTCGTGTTTTCTTTGACTAGCAGCATCCCATCCATATACACAACAGCGCATTTCTTATATATATTTCATTTTTACAAGGGACATACGTATATCTGCACACTCTTGTCAGCGGATACTCTTTCTTACTTTATTTACATGTTCCTCTCCTCTTATTAAAACAGGCATTAGCTCGTTGTGCATTAGCACTTGCTCTCTAATCAAATCATTATCCCTATTTTACACTTTTACTCTATATCCGCCTGGAAAACAAAATACGGGATACCGGAGATGTGTGCAGTTGAAATGATGGAGACACGCCCACTTCATCGTTGTGTAGTTTGTTATACTTATACTAACGTACCATAATGGATGACCAGAATCTGTATATATGCTCGTTTTTAATAAAATGTGATATTTGTACATGGGCGTTGCACTCAATCACCAATTTCATCTCGCAATCCTCCAGTGCAACCATAACCTATCCAAATTTTTAATAACTGAGCCAAGTCCTCATCAAACACTTGCGCTCTTGTATACATCTCCTGTTCAAGGAAGGAGGAAACCTCTTGCTTGCGTAAACCCATAAAAATTGTAACAAATACGGTATCAACATCAACGTCTCTCCCACCCTTGGACTGCGTGGAGACCCTTTTAAGAATAAATTAACACGCTCTCACAATTTCCCTCAATGAACAAATGAAATTTATACCTGGGAATGAAATTCGATCTAGCAAGCTTTCATTTGAGAACACCCAACGCAATATGTTAAAATGGGAGAGAAAATTGTGACTAAAACAGGATTTGATTTTATACTCTACAATTTTTAGTTTATCCCTGTGATAAGCTTCAAGCCTGTCTCCGCTCAATGCGGAAATGCCTATCAACCTCAAAGAGAACATGACAATTTCCTACAAAAACCAACTTTCCACCTCGAGTTTGTTTTAATGAAGGAAATGATGAGAGAATTACGGAAACATTTTTTATATTGAAAAGCTAAGAAAACACGTGAGATTCAATCACAATTATTTTATCCCATCATCAGCATCCCTCAACATGAGGTATAACTACGAAGGTACAAACTTTCCAAAAATAACATCCTCCAGCTCCCAGCCTCCCAAGCACGTACAAAGTGTTGGCTTCAAACGGCTGAAATATTCCCTGGAAAAATAGAAATGACGGTGACAAATCTGACTTCACTTTGGATTGACATTGATCGCATCCCATCTCTTGTCCCTTCTCTTGGAAACTAAAGTCCTTGTCTACGTGAGCACTCCAAAGGAAAAAAAGGTTCATTTTTTCTCCCTTCTGGTTAGACCCATCTTGTACAAGTAAGCTTGCATGGTAGCTCGAGAGAAAAACACGAGGAAAAGGTGTGCTCTCCATGTTTCTTAAAAGATGGAACAGACGGGCCGAATCAGATTACAAGTCTTGTTCCTTCTTTACTTTATCTTGTCCATGTGCTCATGCTTGCATTCATGTGAAGGTAAAATAGGAGAAAAAAATACATAAAGTTGTAAGTCCGCTTGTTAGCAACAAAATGCCTACATCGTGTATCATTTTTTTCTTCTTGAACATGGCCAACATGCACAAAACAAAGTACACACAATTTCTCTCTCTCTCTCTCAAAATGTGTGTGCAACACGCAATGTGGGAAGAGGGATGATGATCATGATGAAAAATTGAAAAAATCAAAAACATTTTTTTCTTCCCTTTTACGAAAAAAATGTAGGTTTGCAATAGAATTTTTATTTATTATTATTCTGCCGTGAGGGAGGAGAAGTGGATCACGGGAGAGGAAAAAAATGAGTGACATGACAGCATTTTTTTTCGTCCCCCTTGAGTAACACTTTTTACCTGAAAATGAAATGAAGAGCCCGTGCGGGTGAAACAGTTTTTGGTGCTTTATTCCTCTGTGAGGTGGATGAATTGGAGGGATGTAATTTAAGAAGCTCTTTGTCTTGTCGAAATGGAGTAAAGAATGAATGAGTGACAAGACATGGAGAGGAGGAGAGGGAAACAAGATCCCATTACGTATTATGACATTCCTCCACTTTAAAATATATCAAGGTGTGAGGTGGTGTCTGGC
The DNA here is from genome assembly GCA_027743935.1 of Sinodicranocentrus sp. ZH6. Classification (NCBI taxonomy): domain Eukaryota; kingdom Metazoa; phylum Arthropoda; class Collembola; order Entomobryomorpha; family Entomobryidae; genus Sinodicranocentrus; species Sinodicranocentrus sp. ZH6. The sequence continues at coordinate 58,279 of JAHZNA010003402.1, forward strand.
TGAAATTACCTTATTAACTTTGTTTATTAGGCATTCCGTCACTTCACCTCGGGAAGAGAAAAGGAGGTGGAGAGAGGGTGAAAAATTTGGGCTGGCAAACAGAGCTATTTCCTGTCTGGAGCTATGTGGCCCACAAAAGTGAGTGGCAGGAGTAATCCAATTTTCATAACTGTCTCCCGAATGACGTGGGGAGGTGGAATTTTTATAAATCGGATGATATGATGGATATCAACGTTTTTCGAAAAACTGATAGAAATATGAACATCGCTCCTGAATAAAATCGCTATAGAGAAAATTTGTAAGGTTAAGCGTCGAAGTTTTATTTTAATTTGATATCTAGATGGATCACCCTGTAGTTCAATGGAAAGACCGTTAATAGTACTATTATATGACGGAAATAAAGTGCTGAGAACTGTCATGTCAAAATGCCACACACGAGGAAAAAGATAATCACAGTACAAATCCGGAAGAGCAAAGGTTTGCCAAAGAACCAAGATGAGGTTATCATCGTAGAGGACATTCGCGTTCCGTACATCGACGATGGTAGAAAAATTCTGGCCGACGATGCCCCCATCACTCAACTAACATTTCAGGCAGCCTCTAGCGATCCAATAATTCAGTTTGAAGCGATTACCGCCGTAAGAAAACGCATTTCCTTTGATCCCTCCCAAATCAGTGGAGTTATCAAGTCTGGCGGTCTTCACACTTTGGTCAACTGCTTGCGAAAAACAGGAACCCCTTCTTTGGTACATGAGGCTTTATGGGCGTTGTCAAATATTGCGGCTGGAGTACCAGAGCAAACTCAAGCTGTTGTGGATGCCGGTGCAGTTCCGCTTTTGATTCAGCTTTTGAAGTCAACTTCGTCGGATGTTTGCGAGCAAGCTGTTTGGGCTCTGGGTACATCTTAATAAAAAAATAAAAGTAATTCCGTAATTTTTTTTTAAAAAATGCAATATTTATGCATAGCAAACATCACTGGAGACGGTCCAAAATTACGAGATTACACCATTTCCAACGGGATATTGACCCCTCTTTTGGACCTAATCAAGCCCAACGCCAACCCCCAACTTCTTCGTAAGGTTGCCTGGGTCCTCGTCAACTTATCTCGGGATAAACAAGCTCCACCTACAAACACCCTAAAAGATCTCATTCCCGCTTTAAATACCCTCATCGACCAAGCCGACTGTGGCGTCCTTACCGACGCCCTATGGGCTCTTGCTTATCTGACGCAACTCGAAGAGGTGGCAGATACTCTTATCAAAATGCTCGCTGATTCCGGCATCGTTCCAAAAATCGTTGCTCTGCTCAACCATGAAGACAAAGAAATCCCAAAAGTTTCTCTTCGCGTCATCGGCAACATTGTCGCAGCCGGAAGTGATGATACAGTTAAAGGGATTTTGGATTCTGGCGCTCTTCAACATTTCCCTTGGCTCCTACTCCACCATTCCAATTACCAGGTTAAGGAGGCTTTATGGCTCCTATCGAACGTCATGACTGGACCGGAAGATCAAATTCAAGCCATCATTGACACCAACTTACTGCCCATAATTATTCATCATTTATACTCCGTCGACTCTCCCACGCGAAGAGAGGCTCTTTGGGTGATAAGGAATTTGTGCGTGCGCGGTAATTCCAAGCAAGTAACCTTCGCCGTCACCTTCGGCCTGATCCCCCCTCTCTGCGCAACGCTCTACAGTCAGGATGTCGAGATTCTCAAAATAACTCTGGAAGCTATTGAAAGCATCCTGGAAAAGTCCGACCGCTCTAGTATCGATGAACGGTACAAGATTTCCGTCATGTTTGAAGGATTTGGAGGGATCGACATGATCGAGTTACTTCAAAACCACGAGAATTTCGACATTTACAGAAAGTCATATGACATCGTCACAACCTACTTTTCTGAAGACTATGAAAACTACACTCCACCCGCAGACATGCCAGAAAGTCCAATCAACACTTTCACCAATTTCGTAATTTCCAACGGAAATACCATTTGGTCCGTAACATTATAAAAACCCGCAAATTAATTTATTCTAGAATTATTAGCATTTTTAAAAATTTCTCTTAATTCAAAAACGTGTTAAAAATCCATTTAAATAAAAAAACGAGAAAATGGTAGTGACCTTTTTCTCAAGTCTTTTCACCCCGACTAAAATAATCATAAAGATCCCTTTCACACAAAAGGGTTAACCCATTTAACATTTTGCAACTGTCGAGATTTCTCTGTTAATTCCTAAACAAAATACATGAACACATATATACGAACACAAAAATGGTTTCATCCTTTCATCCAAACTTTTTTTCCATTATGATGTTATTATTATTGCTACTAACAAGACCAAGCGGGTGGTAAACATGGTTCTAACAAAATGCTCTGTGGGAAGTCGGGAAATAAAGAGATCGTGTTATATCATAATAATGATTCATCCTCATCCTCACAAGCTTCAACTCACACACACACACACACACCATAGCCAATGCAAGTTGCACGCACAGATCACATTATTTTTCCATGCATTAAATTTCTCCATTAGAGCCCACCACACGAAACATATGCATAATATACCCCTTCATCCACTTCTCTCACCCATCTCATCTCCTATAAAACGAGACACTGGCACAACAAGACATCCCGAATCCATTTCACACACACGGACTCAAAAAGGATTTTGTTTGAAGAGTCACAAAGCTCACAAAAAATTATCAACAGCAGCCGCCATTCGTTTCACCAGAAGCAGCATTTTTCAGCAAAAATACGACTCAACTTAATAAAAAATCTGAGTATTTAACGGGTTCTTATGTAAATCCTTGAAGAGAAAAAGTCTGTGAAATGATTTCAATGGAGGATAAAATGGTAATGTGTGTAATATAATGAGAACGAGTCTGTTCAGCTGAAACGTAGAAAATGTAGAAAAAAGGCATAAATAATTCTTGTGTGTGAAACCGCTCAAGAGGGAAATTAAGCGATTGCGAGAGAGCCTCTAACACACTTGCATTCAGAGAGTCTCACTTTTCCAGAAAAAAATAAATACATAATATTTTTTTATAAAGATCTTTTTTCTTCTTTCAAGAGTCGAATGAATACAGAGCTAGTGTGTATTGGACAAGATGAAGCAATGCCAAGCCGCACCAGCTCCGGTGGCGATTTATGGACTTTTGGCATTGTTTATGTGAGCAAGGACCACTTTTTTGGAGGGCTCGTAAAAAAGTGATACTTTTCTTTAAAACATTTTCTCTCTTCCTCTCTCCCTCTCTCTTGTTAGCTTAATAATATAATAATAAGACTTTTAAAATTGCCTCTGGACGAGAGCAAGAAGAAGAAAAAGAGTTATTAAGGAAAATAGGGAGAGAGCGAGGCTCATTGGAAGAGTGTGTCTTTTGAGGAAAGCTAGTTTAGCATTTTTTATTACACGAGAGTAGTTAACAATATTTATTACCTCGTTTGAATTACTCTAAAGTCCACTTCAACTTTTTCACAATTTACTCCTCCTGATTATCCATATTATTACTTTTTAAATGATGTGAGCAACTTGGAGTGGACTTTCCTCCAAAAGGATGCACGACCTATTTAAATTGAAATGTTTGCTTAATTAAAACATGCGGAATGTTAATCAGCTGTAATTTTTATGGAATCGGAGAGCCTCATGCACTCCCATTAATTTATTGATGGGGATATCCTAATTAATTATTTACTTCGTCCACTCATTCCACTTCTTTGGCGACGTCAATGCTCACCTCCTAAATATCTAATTCTTTTAACAATGCCCACCGACTATTAATGTATTCCTTATGTGGGATTTTGAGGAGGGCACGTAATTTCCATAATGAAGAAACAATTCTCCCATCTCCTGTCATATTTCCTTGTTTATTAAGTCAATTTTATCGCTTTTATTTTTCGAATGTTCGGCTCCAAGAAAAAAACTCTAAAATATGCAGCAAAATGAGGGAAGCTAACACGGTATTAATATCAATTGCGAGAATGGCAACACACAAGGGAAGTCATGGTCGCCATGAAGGTATCTAATATGAACCAAGGTGGGCATAAAGTTGCCTGTTTTGAAGGATAAGATGCATAAATGCAGGTATATTCTAAGGCTGGTTTCGACACAATCATTTATTTATACTCGACTCCTAATCATCTCACAAAAAGAAAACAGAATACGACAAGAATAATAGATAAGATGACACATCTATTCACCATTTCGCTCCTATTGTCTCTCAAAAAGGCTCAAATATTTTGTCTCGTTTGTCCTTTTTAAGGTGCTCATAAAAAATGATGATTTGATCCAAATCTGACACATATTTTATGACTCCAGTGCTCACTCTTGTTTTTTATGGAAAGAAAAAATCCTATCTTGGGAATCCACATAAGCAAGCGAAGCATTGTCCTTGTCGGTTCACAAATGGAACGAATCATGATGAATTTTTAATTTCCGTTTGACCAAAAAATCCAATTCCCATGACTCGCCAGTTCCAAGCGGTTAGGTTTCTCTTTAGCACCTCATATTTTACCATTACGAATTTTTCCTCTGAAAATTACAGCACACTAGCAGCCCATAAATTGACAAAGTAGAAATGCCACACAGGAAGGTCACGATTTGAACTTGACATGGTAATATGTCCCTTTAAATCGTCCATGAAAGTGACTTACAAGCTCACCTCCTCTGAAAAAGGTCTCAAAATACGAAATCGAGGTTACGTAAACCCAACTGAAAACTGACTCCTTCAGCTTGAATTACACAACGTGACTTGTTCAATCGCTCTTTTGCCTGCTACTCCTCCATCCTATTTTTCAAATATACACAATCTAACAAGCTGCAAAGCAATTTTTCAAATTCAAATTTAGCCACGTCCCCCAAATCAAAGAACTTTCAAATGACGTCGTCCCATATTTTAAAATCCCACTGATTGAAACATGATTACTTTTAAAAACAACGATTAGCTCTGAAAACATCAAGCTCAGCAGACTAAAAACCTCGCTTCAAAAAACATATTGCTTTTTCCATCTCATTAAAAGCAAGCTAATGCTCGCCTGCTAGAAACACGTTCCAGATGGCTGCCTTATACTCAATTTTTTAAATAAAAAACCACGCTCCACTAGCTCACTAAAACACATGAAGCACGCCGACTTTATTATATATTTTCTTTTAAGAATGAAAACCCTTTTAGCCAGGGTGATGATGATAGTTTAATTGGTCTGTTTGATTAACAAAATTACACCGCTTTTCTCCAAGATTATCCTCCTGCCGCCAGAAACATAAGGATAAATTAACATTATCACATATTCAGTCTAATTCATTCCCCTTCAATTTTAAGCAACCCGGTTAATTTCCTTTGGCAAGAGGTCCATTAAACTTAGAAAATTGGTGGATTTACAAAAAAGGCATGGGATCCCGATAACATTATTAATGCAGTTGCGGCATAACATTTTAGGCTCAAGCACAAGTTCCCATAATCAACACATTTTTTTCACAAAACAAATACACTCCATTGTGCAATGATTTCAGATGAAAATCTGTGTCGGAAGCGGTGCTCTTTTGTTCTCTAATATTGAAATGAAGCAGAGAAGGGGACGAGGAAAGTAAAAACTACTGTAAATCTGTCTCAATGTGGTATTGTACGAGAGGGAGAGAAAATTGCATTAAATGGAACCTCCAACTGCGCAATGTCAAGCGAGCTTGATCCCTCCTAAATCGAATGGAGGAGAGAGAAAAGGGTAGATAAAATAGGAGAAGGGGAGATGAATGGAAAATGTGCCGCTATTATTCCAATCCGTCGATGGCTTTTTAGCCGACTCCATTTATGATCAAAGCTTTTTTCGCCCTTTTCAAAACAAAGTGGATATACCGCTACCATTTCATTTGCAGTTGCATAACGTCTAAATTTTTAGCTACTAAAACATGAATAAAAAAATATACAATAATTTGGAACGGAAATTTCCAGATTTTTTTAGACAGCATATAGATGAACTTGTGTAAAAATCCAGTAGTCCCCCGAGCTCAGCATGAGTTTCACTTTTTCCCAAAGAAAACAATATCGTGTATGAACACACCTTTTGGTTGCAATTGATCCTCTAATTTTTGTCTTTTCCAGCACACAGCTTCAAGACAATTGATAGTGGATGAATTAGAAGAGATGGACTCTTTTTAGGGGAGTCATAAAAAACAAAAGAATTTTTAAATTGTAATCTTCCAACATGATCTTTATTGCTCACAAAAGCTTTACATCTTCCCTCGAAGGATCAAACAGCCACACATGCCAAACTCGGGGAGATGATTGAAATAAAGAAAAGCTAAAGATTTTTTTTCTTGTTTAACAATCTTGTTAGCTACTGCTCCTCCGATGACAAGAGCAATAACTGCTTTTGTTCTGAGGGGAATAATGCGTCCAAATTAAATTGTGTTTTGGGGAGATAAGGAAAACGTAAATAAAAAAGTAAAGGGGTTATACCAGTCATAAAAAAGTAGGGCTCGTTCCGGAATAATCAGATTGAATGATTGGAGGATAATTCAAGGGGAAAAGGCACCTCGCTGTGATTTTATTGTTTAAGGTGGATGCTTTGTTCTGATTGATTTGCTCTTGGAAGAAGTCTTGTTTGAGGTATGAGGTGGACGTGAAATGGACAACATTTGAAGAGACTCTGGTCCTGGGTAAATTACAGATGTTAAAAGTATATTGCGTAGTTTGCGTGATGTCGTATTGCAACATAAACCGTGCGAAAGTTTCCACCTGGTTTTAATAAAATATCTGAAAGGGTGACGAGACTGTCAATGTGTGTGTATTTTTGGCTAATTATGAGGAAGGCTGGCTTTTTTATGCGATATTAATCACCGGTTATTCGTGGCGCGCAAGGTGTGGAAGTTCACACGTTTTATCTGCCTCATCTCGTTTGCGTTTATGCACGATTGTCATTTAAGCTTATCTATAGGGCTAATCCTGCTGGTCAATACTTGTCTGGTTTTAATTGCAGAATTGGCATGTTAGCACTCTTTTAGGGGTTATTCATAAATTGACAAAGTGAGCAGGCATAAGTTGCATTTGAGTCGTGACTGCATTCAGTTGTTTGAGAGGATTTCAAGATATTCGCTTGTCGAGTAATGCACTTATTGAAAATGTGGAAATTTTGTATTGCAATGTGTATGGTGCTCTACGTAGCTGCTGGAATTGAAATAGGTGAGATATTGGAAATACTTAAATTGTGTTTTGTATTGAAAATGAAAAACGGGAGTGTATAATATGATGTTGCTATTTGAAATTTAGACGTAATTGGGAGCACGGCACGAAAAGCAGTTATTGGAGATGCACCATGGATTGTAAGCTTCCAGATGAACAAAACTGATTTTGCATTTTGCAGCGGCACACTAATTTCTAGCAATTGCAATGGGACTAAGGCTACAGCTGAGTTTAATGATAATGAAGAGCCAACAACCGCTAAACCTGTAACAGAAGTAACGATATCTTGTACAGGATGGGTATCCACTGCTGCAACGTGTATGGAAAACTACCTTCCAATAAATACCACCGATATCATTGCAACTTTGGGGTAGGCAACTTATCACTGCAAATTCAATGTTTTTCCCTCTAACCTATCTTAATTCCATACAGAAACTTAAATCTCAACAAAACCGATGATGGTGGTATTCCATTAACAATGGGGAAGCATCAAACGGAATTCAACAGGTAATTAAAAACGAACCCCAGAGGAATACAGAAATTAAGTGAAAAAATATGTAATTCATTTGCATGTATACTAATTTACAGAGAAACGTATGAAAATGATATTGCTCTAATTCCTGTCAATTTCACATTTACTCGTGATTTCCCCACCAAAGACGAAAATTATGATTATCCAACATTAAAGTATAAAACCGACTCGATATTTAATGAATCACGTTACGGTACTAGCTTTTTCATGAAAATTCCAACAACAAAAATATGCTTAACGTCCAATTAGTTTCCTTACTCCAAAAATATTTTCTCTACAGATATCATCACAACCACCTTCGCAGGTTGGGGTCTCGGTGCACAATCTGGTTCCATGAATATAGACCTTTACAATACATCCTTGACTTTGAATCCCTCCCGTCAATGTAGTGACGTGTATAAGCAAAAATTCGATCTGTCCAGTATGCTCTGTGTCGGATCCAAAGGGAACGGTCCTTGCTCGGTACGATATCAAATGCAAAAATATCCTTATTCATAACTTGAATTCGTTTTCTCACATTTCCCTATCTTTCAGTATGACGTCGGCGGTCCACTCGCATGTGAGTATGACAATAACGGTAATAAAGAAAAGTACCTTTGCGGAATCGCTTCAATGGGAAAAGGGTGCGGGGACACAGTGAAATACTATCCTGCAATCTTTACCAACGTCACTTTTCACGCTGATTGGATCCATTCAATTGTTAATTAATCCGAGGAGACAAATTGACAAAACTTGTGTATTTAATTGATGGGGAGAAAAATAAATGATGAGACGTGATACCCAATAATCTCTCAACCTATTCAAGTCATATGCATAAATTCTCACGCATTAGACAAACATTCAATTAATCCCATACGCTCACAGGTTATCATTTGATTGACTTATCAATATATCAAGTATGCACCATGTGCATTTGACTGCTCATCAATAGCACTTTAAAAAGGAGCCTCCAACACAAGTCTCTTTACAGTTGGGTTCAGACCACAGCTAAATGAGAACATTCGTATTTTCACACAAAACTTTAATTTCATAAAAATGTTGAAATTATTTTTCCTCTTGGCAGCATTCTCTGTGACGGCTAATTGTCTGCATATTGGTTAGAAATTAAATATTTTTATTTGTTTTGTGTGCAATTTTAATTTTCCATTGGTACTTTTTCGCATCAGATGTGGTTGGAAATCGAACTAAAGGAGAACCGGACGACGCACCTTGGCTGATAAGCTTCCAGTTATACCCGAACGACTTTGCCTATTGCAGCGCCACTCTTATCAAAGTTGTCGGAGACGGGAGTACCTGCACAGGCTGGATTGTAACTGCCGCTTCTTGTCTACTGGATTTACCCAAAGATGCTTCCATAATTGCCACATTGGGGTAAGCTAATTAGGAAAAAATAATTATTGACCAGTTGTTTTTGTTCAATAAATAATTGTTCTTAGAAATATTCATCTTGACAAGGATGATGATAAATACGAGATTCCGTTGGAATTGGAGTTAAGTGAAGATGACATCCATGAAGACTATGATGAGTAAACTTTAAAACAAAATCCCTCTGCAGAATCATTACTCAATTGCATAAACTTAAGTTATTTACTAACACAATTTAAATGTTTCAAATGAAAGCTTGACAAATTACAACGACATCGCCGTAGTTCGCGTCAAATTTTCCACCGGCAAGAAATACCCCACCTGTGGTGATGTACCGACTTTAAGTTTCATCGATCCGAAACCATCTCAATTCGGTAATTTTACATAAGTCAACTCATCCCTTATCTATAACCATACTTCATTTGGCTTACCATTTTGCTAGCTAATTTTTCGGTGACATTTGCCGGATGGGGTCTTCAAAATGAAAAGGGTATCTTGCCAAAACAACTGTACAACACAACGATTGACATTCATTCTGACCTAGATTGCACAAACTCGTATGGACCCTACGTTTACAATGGTTCAGTCATGCTCTGTGCCGGTGACGAAAAGCGCTCTCCTTGCTCCGTAACCGCTCAAATTTATTTCAAAATCCATTGCCATAATTAATTCATTCATATAATTTTTTTCTTTCTTTACAGCACGACACTGGTGGTCCTCTCACATGTACTTTTGAACAAGTCCCATCTGGCAAAGTATTTCAATACCTTTGCGGAATCGCTTCAATGGGACATGGCTGTGGCGACCACAAATATTCATATTACCCAGGGATTTTTACAAAAGTAGCATCCTTTATCGACTGGATACCAACAAAAATGTCTCAAAACTTGCTTAAATTTCCTAAAAATTAAAACTTGCATTGACTAAAAAGCCAAATTCTTTGCGTACCCTGACCTCTGCGGAATTTCTTGACAAGAATGCCTAACCTAGATTATCCTTCTTCTTCCTCAAATTCATGGTGAGCATAGCTGAACAAGGTGTTTTCCTTTCATTCCACCGCACAGCCTTTTATCCCACCTCCCATTGAAAAGAATCCAGGAATGGAATGACACCTCATTCCATCCCGAAACTAATCCAATTGACAAGGAAATGATCTTTTACACATCCCATTTATTATATTGATAGGAGAAGCCCAGCTCATCATTATATAATCTTGTTGAGCATGTATCTACAACGCAAACACACACACACACTCACAAAATGTTTGTTTTTCCTCAAGAGAGAAAAAGGGAAACAAGCGATAATCCTTGTGACACGAGGGCATACATTTGTTATTCTTGTAAAGCTACACGCATACCTACATGCTTACAAGATAAATATGTACATAAACCCTCCTGTTGTATCCCTCTATAGTCAGCCACATACCCAGCCTAGCCTATTTCACTCAAAGATTTTACACCAAGATAACTTTTCTCACTTTCTGGTGGATCATCATGCAACAAAAAAGGAAGAAAAAAGGTTGAAAGGGATTTTTCCTTTGGACAGAGTGAACTCAGCCTTTTATAATTACCACCTGTAAAATAGGCTACGATGGTGGTTTGAGCGAGAGGTGAAATTCTACAAAAAACAGATATATCCTATTTAAGATATCCATCTAAATCTTCCAGTCACTCGGTTGCTCATTTCAGCTTAATGAAATCCAATAGAGTTGGCAGCCGGTGAGTGACTGAGCTTGTTTACCTTTTATTTACTTTTTCTTCTTCTTTTGATGAGCAGGATTATCGAGCTTTCCACTTGGAAGAATGATGTATATTGGGTTTTTGTATTTATGGATGATTTTTTAAATGGAATGAGATCATTCGACAAGATATTCATTTGAATGGGAAAAGTTAACGAGATGAGATGTGGTATGTGAGTGTGATTCTGTGAAAAATGTGATCTTGTCACATTTTTTCTCTATTTCAACCCAGTGTTGGTGACGGATTGAGGAAGATTAGGGAATCTTGTGGAGATGATAAAAGCTACTGTACAGTATGCTAGGTAATGGCGGAAATGTGAGGTTCTAAAGGAGGAAAAGGAATGTTACTCATTTTCATGATTAAAGAGACTTTAAAAGGGATGGCATTAGTTATGTAGAAAAATTTCAGGAAATTGAGGTAAAGCAAAGATTTATCCAGTTTTATAACTACTAATAAATAAATAAATGAAGGAATGTTCCTTGCAAACTTGAACGCCATTAGGATTGTTTAAAAAAAATTTCAAATTCCCACTCGATGTAGATTGAAGATGCCACGAGTATCATTTCAGAATTCAATATCACAAGGAAAAACCAACACACGGTTCGAAGTTTGCGAATTAGTGGATAATCCCTACATTAATTCCTATTTCAAATAACCTGTAACCCTTCAAGCTCGCCACTTTACACTAACCTTTGTTGACCTGAGGGTTTGTATAGTTCGTAAAATTCCCAACACCAAACCTTGGCCTTTTAGGATGACCTTATCTTTAAAAAAGTAATCAACCCAAAGCCAGCTACAACACTTATGATAAACCACATTTCCCTAAAAAATAACAACGTTTACCATATTCCTCCAAAAATCCATCCCTTTCCCTTAATGTGGCATTACTCAAAGCGATTATGAATTGCTCAATTCACTCCAAATCTCCGAAACAACCTTGCCTCAAACAACCTCGTTACTGTTTCCCTCCCCATTAATTTTTCCCAAAGATTTACAACCCAAGAGGGCCATCCAATGTCACACTCTCTACTTTCCCACCATCTTTACAATCCACCCCAGTCTTGAAAAACACTCCCAAGCTGACCATATCTCCCTCACCAGAAGATAAAACCTTCCCAATCCTCGAAATCCAGGGTACAGCTTAATTGAGCTTTTAAAAAGGCACCAACTCTCATATAATTGTTCTCAAGGCGGAGAGCCCTAATGAAACTTGTTTTTAAACCCATTTAACGCCTTTTCTCAGCGAAAAAGGAAAAAAATGTATCGTAAAAAAGCCTCACCATTACATCCCTGCTCCCCTTAATTACTCTCTCTCTCCTTTTGTTAATGTGCACACACATGGAATGAAAGAGACTTGAGGATTTTTAGCGTTTAGGATTCCTCGAGTCTTTGCCGATATGCTCAATTGAGTTTACATAACCGTTTACAAGACAAAACTTTACGATCCTGGTTTTGTGACTTGTAAAAAAAGCAAGGGAATGAGAAAAATTACACATGTTTATACAACCTCTGCATGCAATCTCTCTCTCTTTCTTTTTCCTCAAACAGCTTTGACAATTTTTTCCCCTGGTTAAACATTTATTGCTTTGGAATCAGATTACTCAAAAGATTACATATCCTTGTGGAGGGAGAGTGTAATAATGAGCAAATGCGAAAAAAAAATATTGTCAATGTTTTTGGGCAGGGTGAAAACCTGGCTGGTGTCGATTTGCTCATGTGAGAGAGAATTCTGTGTGTTTGCTCCTTTGTTTCTTATCTTGTTCTACATTTTTATGACTTGTCCGAACAAGGAAAAGAAAATGAAGACTTTTGAGTATCTTTTTTCCTATGTCATTTCATGCATTGATTAGGTATCGAGGAGATGACTTGAGAATGTTTTCTAGCTCTTCTTTGGGATATTTTTCGAAAGGGATGTGCACACGCATTTATTTCTGGTTGGAGTAAAATGAAATGAGGCTTGGAAAAAGGGGAAAAACTAAAAAATTAAAGGATCTTGTGCAATGATATGGCTCGGTTATTGTGATTTGTGACGTGGTGTCCTCCGCCTGGTGTGGGAGTGAGGTTAACCACAACAAGATAAAATGGAGTGGAGCTAATTGCGAAAAAAAAACTTGTGGAGTTTAGAATACGTACAGAGACCACACACATACAAATATACATCATCTTCGTGTGCACATTTTTATTTATTCAATAACAATTTAAGATTATATGACGGGTTTGGTCGGCAATAGAAGTAAATGTAATATTTATTTTGAATTGATCAAATCGATAAAGGGAAATTGAAGGGGATTAAATGGTGTTGGAATTACAGCTAAATCCTTTTTTGGGCAAATCTCATTGAAAAATTATTTACACGGAAATACCTACATCCCCGCGATTGTTAATGTGAAAAGGAAAATGGCATTGCAGCAGTAAAAAGAGGATTGTAATAATCATAACAATTTTTTGTCGCCTACAGCGTCATTCTTTGAAAATGAATTCATGCTCAGGCCAACGTCCAGGTGGGGGAGAAGGAATATAATTGTACGTTTACAAAAACCCTTTCCCAATTAAACAAGACCTTGTTCAGTTGTTCCCCTGTATCATTATCTCTAACAATGTTGGATGTTTATTGGATTATCCATTTTGAGAATTGGAGGTGGATTGAAAAGTGGAATGAACTTGTTTTTTATTATTATTACAGGGATATGATATGATTATTATTGTACGCAAGGAATCATGTCGATATTTATACATGGTCACACGGCTAGATTTGTATTGTTAAAGGATTGTTACTCTTTTGATTGTTGATACACACATCAACTGTCATCTTACTGGGCATCTATTTACTCATACAATTTATCATTATTATCATTCCAAACAGTCTATTTGAGATGACACCTAGGAAAATATTTACTCTTGGACAACATTTTTATGACATCAAAATATACACTTTGTCAGGGAAAATGAAAAGGTGACGGATTGGATAAGTTTGTGGTCGGAATAAATAATTTTTACATGCATTGTATTCGGTACAAGCATTAGATTCCATGTCCATCAAGTATGGTAAATGTAAGGTCAATAAATAAATATAGAAAATGCACAAAAGGTAGGTCATTGAGATTGACCTCGAAAAACTATCAAAACTAATGATCACTCTCTTGCCAGAGGAAACAAGGAATTTCCTTGTCTTCATCTTTTACAAATGTACACCAAACTCCAAAACTATAGAGAAAATGTGTAACGAACTTCCTGAAGCATTTTCATCCTGTTCGATGCTCTACAGAAGAAAAAGCCATTAGATTAGTGATCATCCGTACACGCACATGTCGTGTTAAAACGCAAGCATTTCGTATACATGAGCTTCTTCGTGTTTAACCCCTCTTGTGAGTGTGACTGACGGAAGGTAGGAAATGTAAAAAAGCAAATTAAACTGAAAGAGCACGTTTTTTTAAAATTTTACAATTTTTTAAAACTAAATTAGCCCCTTGTTCTCATCATAACTTTCCTTCCCCCATAAATTTAGTCTGTATAAAAATTATCTTCTACTTGAATAAATGTCGAAATATTAATAAAATTGCCATTTCCACTCCAGCTTCACTTCCTCACATTTCCACGTGCTTTATCCGTGCTATTGTTACCCTGTTAAAAAATCTCTTTAAAAATATGATTAATACGCAATAATCTCGTTCATTGTTCTCCCAACAAGTTTATTTAATCATCTGGACAAAATACCAATAACACGAGGCAAAGCTAGAGAAAATCCCCTTTTACAAAATTATAACTTCATCCTCCACCTCGGCACTAATTAACTGAAGGATTTGAAACGAGAAAAAAATCTCGGACATCTTACTCAACTCGTAGAAATAAATGGCCATTGTTTAAAAGGTCTCAGGAGACCTTTGACTTTTGTAATAATAAATACGCGTACAGTAGTCATTTCACGGCAATCACCATCCATCTCCTCTCAACGAGAAGCACCACTCCATTTTTTCTATCTTCTTTTCTTTTGGGGAAAAAAATGAGCGAACGTGCTATTTCGTGCGGAGAGGATTTTCCAATCCGAAATGGACATTCTCAGCTGGACGCTTAACAGCTGAAATAATGTTGTTTCCTCAGCTCGTAATTTAAGTAATTATGATTTTGCATGCGAGAAAAATACTCGAGTAATATACACATTTTCTCTCTAATTTTACGAGCAATGGTGTCTACTCACCTTATGGGCATCTCTCTCTCTTTTTATTTTTTACCTTTAATTGCACAAGTTAGACAAGCTAAATGACTTGCTTCTTTGGAATGAGATGAGAAAAGAAAAAATATATATGATCGTGTAGTTGGTAAATGACCGTGTTTAGTACACTTCGTGTATATAATTCTTTCCGGATTCGTTGGCACGATGTTAAAAAGATAATTATCATTACCCACTGTGAGCTGCAATGAAGAGTTGGCATTTTTTTGAACAAATGAAATTGCTCAAAATTACGTGGATTTTTTGCAAAGTGTATACACTGACATGCTAAACTCTCATATCATTTCACACACACACACACAAGATTACAAAGAGAAGAAAAAAAAGGCTATTACAGGAGATTTTTCTAAAAGATATTTATTTTTCCTGTAAAAAAGGGATTTATGAAAGAGAATTAAGAAAGAAAGGAGTTGCATGGCTGGACTAAAATATGTATATAGTTGAGGTATAATTTTGAAAAGATTATATGTTCTTGTGCTTGGAGTCATTATCATGGTCATTATGAAACGTTTTAGAGATTGAGGAAGAAGAATAAATAAAGGATTTGGGTAATTTTTTAACGATGTTGAGGATGATAGGATAATGCGTTGATGGGGATGATTGCTGAGATGAGTTGTTGACGAGGTTGTAAATGTGACACACGAATGGATTAATTATTCTCGGGGATGAGTGTATTTTCAAGTGTAGACGTCAGACGTATCGACGAGATACCGCAATTAACAGTGTTATATTTTACGGGAAGAAATGCAAGTCATTTCAACGATGTTACAAACTTTTTATAAAATTTCTAAATTGATGATATTAAGAGGTATTTGTCAGGTATTGAAGTAGTACATGACTGTTAACGAATATAAACATAATCATCATAACAGAATTCGGATTCTGCTTATTTCTCAAAATTTTCTCCTCCAGAATTTTAATGACTTCTCCTTTTCCTTATTACATGAAACAAATAGAAAAGTTTACTCTCTCTGTACGTATTTTTTCGTTGTGGAGAAAATCCCATAAAATTTAAAAAGTCTCCTCAAAGCAAGCTGCACAATTTCCATAATATACCACTCCGGCCAGATAATAAATGGATAGTTTCGTTTAGTGACGTAAATACATACACAGTCATCCCTCTTCTCTTAACAAGAGCTCGGCTTGCTCACTAAAAAAATGAAGGTAGCAGTAATAAAATGCGCTAAACTTGTTAATATCAAGCACTTTTACGAGCCCATGCACACACACTCACATCACATAATAATATCCCCAACAATAAAATCCTCTCTGCTCACTCATCATTATCATCATCACGATGATCATCTCTCGGATGAGCTTTTTTGTCCCTGTGTATAATCCACTGAACGGATGATGCCACAAGGGATAATAAGTCAAGATCCTAATAAGGAGGAAAAAACTGTAAAGAGATTCCTTTTGTTGGTGTTTTAGAAATAAAAAAGCATCCCTCTTATCTGAAAGTAGGTAGACACACGGTACATAACAATTTAACAAGTTTACACACATCATCATACACAAAGGAAAGGAACAAGACAAGAAATTATTAAGATGATTATTTACAAGTGGAACGAGAAGAGAAAAAACGCATCTGTAAAGCCGAGAGCTGGACTGGAGCAGGCGTTCAGGGCTTTAAACTTAATCAGCTTTTTGTCTTTACAGTTTTTTTACCTTGCTATTATCTAACAGGGTATATAACTCTAAGTAAATATGTTGTTTAAGGAGGGATGAGTGATTTTCACGAGAGGAGGCAAGTGTGTACTTATGGATAATAGATCATCCTCTTGTTAGGCATTTTCATTTCAAGATTGTTTTCTTTTAAAGTGTGTCTCGTCGAGAGTTAATGGGCAGAAAAAGGATTAGAAAAGAAATTAACTGGGAATTGAGATTTTCGATTTTGAATTGTCAAACGCCGAAAAAATATATTTTAACTGCAATATAACCTATGTTCATAATAGATCGCGCCTGTTCCAGCTAGCCGAGAATTCTTGAGCACTCAAAATTGATCCATGCAATAAAACGATATTTTTCCTATAATTCCCAATTTTCCCCACCTCCGTCTCCTCATTGAAATGTATCCACCCCTTAACAAAAGCAGCTCTGTGAATCTCGTTACACGCTTGTAAACGTAATACTCGTAGTTGAGTTGGACAAACACAAGTTGAACAAGGAGCAACAATGGGTATTATCCCCATGGGTAAAATTGTCATCCGCGCCGCATCATCCCAACTCGTCCCATCCGTCACAATACATTATTGCCGGTGGTGAAGGAGTCCTCGGCAATAAATGAGCTAACGAACCATGCCATGTCATGTGGTAACTTTTGCCACAAAGACATTCTCTCTCTCTCTCCAACATAATACCCTTATCTACTCCTCCTTCAACAATAAACTTGTATACAGGATAATGAAGTGAGGGAGTGGGAACAATGGGGAAATAATGCACGCTACCTTGTCCATATTTCTTTAACCCATTTCAAAATCCATCATGATGATCACTTCTTTTGTGTCCATTTTATTCTCAGTTCTCTCATTTTAAAACAAGTTTATGGAAAAAAGGGGTGGTGAGGTTTGGAACTTGAATAAAAACTGAACAATATCCCATGTTTGTTGTTCACCTGGCTGGAAGTAAATCACTTTTTCATGGTGTACTTGACGAAGACATCATAAACATTTTTTTTTTCTTGGAAGAAATATCTGTGTCGTGAGGAGTCATTCTTTTGTTAAAAAAGAGCCATCCATATACCACGTAGTCATTTCCAGTAAAATACCCATATTAGCTAAATCATTCTCCATAATTTACGAATGATCCCAGTTCCCCCTATTTCCAACCTTTTTGACGATAATGATGATGATTATGATCCTTCTAGCTAAAGTCTATCTATTTCCCTCCTCTCTCTTGAGGTAAAATTGAAAAGATGAGAAAAAAATGAAACCTGGTTTGGAATGTCTTGACACATGTAAACCATGTCTGTATAGCTTTCAAAGTGACTCTCAATTTAGAAATAGAAAAATGAGACATATTCTCTGCCCCGTCAACATTCTCAAAGTTGACAGATGATGGGTAGTAAAAGTCATTGGAGGAAATTAGGCCGAGCCAAATATAATGACTAGGGAGGGATCCTCTCGTAAAGATGACAGAAAAAGGGAAGTTGTAAATTCTCTCTCTTGTATCCACAATATTATTATCATCCTTGTGTGTAAACTCATCAAAAATTGGTGAAACATTTCCTCAAATGAATTAATTGGCTAGAGAGATACACATTTATTCCTATCGATATATCCAATCCTGTTATCTTCTCAATTCGGAAACACAACCACAGTTTCTTCACTGATAATCATAACAAGCATAACAAGGGTGACAACTTCCCTAATCAAGAAGCCCCCCAACAAAGACCATATCAAATCATTTTCCCATGAGATCCTCTCTCTCTCTCCACCCTATCGATAGTAAAATTTACTATGATCGCATCCCTTACAAAAACCAACAAACATTTAGCGGAAAAGGATACACATCACACAAGCTTACTCACAATACCTCCCTATGGAAAAAGGGAACCGACACTCGGAACCTTTCTGTCCATAGGAGGATAATCCCTCGATGAAAATTGACAATACAAAAGGGATTAAGATGAAAACGGTTGATTTCATTATTTTTCATCATCGGCTTACCCCACAAAGAAGAAAGGATGGTGGTGTGTTTTTTTTTGCTTTTTGCCTTTTAAACCTCTCTCCCCACAGCCACTGTTTACTTGCCTTGTTGAGTGGCTGGCATGCATGAAATATAAATTTCTCCCTGACACGGTGGTTCCCTAGCGGTGGCACAGTTTACCTCGAGTCGCTCTTTTCCCTAAACGAATTATGCAGCCGTGCATAGGGAATTTATGAATAAATACAGCTACGAAAAACATTATTCTTGACATGACAGCCCACACTCACCATTTCAACCTGAAATCCATTATTACGTAGTCAGCCGAGAAAATCTCTTTCCTATGCTGATAGTCAGTGCGAAAGAAAATGTTTGCGTTTTCGGTAAACCACAAAAACCACCCTCTCTTGAGAGCACACGGGTGGGAGCGAGAACGGGATTATTGATGAGTATCCATTTCATCCATGTGCAATCCACATTGACTTGGCTTCAAGTGTCAAAAATGATATGATGAGGAGATAACTATTTTGCCTCCAATTTCATGTTATGGCTATTCACCTGTGTCAAGCTACCTGAGAAGCCGGCAAAGGATATTATTAAGATTACATGAAATGCATTTAAGACGGTGATGACGAGTGGATAATTCAAATGATGGGTTATTAATGGGAACCGACGCGAAAGAGAGATTGTTGACGTGTGACAAACGTGTAGAGTATCACAAAAGAAATGATTTTATTTATTAGTAGCTCAGTAGTAGCAGAAGTAATTTTAACAGAGTTGCTTAAATTCTTAAAATTCCATACATTTTTCATCAAAATATTTTACAAAAGAATACACAAGTCTGTTGAGTAGGGTTAGAATTGCTCACTCGAGCTTGTAAAAGAAGAGCTTGTAGAATTCGTCGAAATTTTCAGTTGCAAAAGTTCTGAAGCTTTGAACCCGATTGAGGGTAACTTGCTTGCTGCAAATGTTATAAAAGATTGCTTAGAACGAGCCAAAAAGTATTTTCTTTTTCTGCAATGCCCCAACTTTACCTTTCATAGAAATGTCGAACTTGATCCTTAAACTCTTTTTCAGAATTAAAGGTAAAAGTGGCTTTGACAACTCGTCCAAAATTCTCCAGTGTCATTTCCTTGATCAAATGCTGAAAGCATTTAATCAGCAATGGCTGGATCATGTACTTGTCAGAGGCATAAATCAAACATTCCAAGTCGTCAACATTAGTCCAGTCAAAGCGAGAAATGTCGCCCAAGTAGAGGTACTCCATGAGGGAAAGCATAATTTCCTCAGAAATATCATTAATTTCTACAATCCCCTTCTCCTTCTCTATATTGCCCATTGGGCTGTCAAACATCTCAGAAAAGACATCACTTCGAGCTGTCACATTAAATTTAACATGATTCATGAAATTGACTATCAATATTTAATGCCTGCAAATTTATGTTTTTGCAAAAACCTGACAAAATCAACTTGTGCACTTTAGTGTCCGTGTGACCACCGGCACTTTTATTACAACGGATTGTAATGTCTCCAGACCTGTCTCGATTTTTCCATAAATTTTCCAGAGTGAGTGCGAAAGTCGAAGCAGCATTGTTCCCACCGTCCATCATCCTTCTCAGCTTTTTCTTTGCTGGAACATCCTCCTCGTCTTCCTCCAAATTAGCGACGTTGGGAAGGGGTGGAAGCTCTTTGTAAATATTTAGGCGGAGGCGGAAACGCAAACCTCCGTCGGAAAGAATTTGCTCTATTTTACTTTGCAAATCCTGCTTTGTGCCAAGATTGACAGAGTGCGTTTCTCCAGGCTTTGTTACCTTTAATGGAGCTTCAACTGGAGAAGGACAACAAAAATGCTTAAAGTATTGACTTATTTTCAGTAAAAATCTACTAGTGATAAAACACGTACAAACGTCTCCATCGTCAGAAATGACATTTCCGTCCTTATCGATAATTTCTAAGGAGGTCTTAATCAAAAGCCGGTTTTCTGGGATGTAGCACCTAACGCAGGTAAGCACCAAGTGCGTATTTTTTGGAGCATCCTCATCCAACCCTGGTACTTCAGTAAGTTGGAGTCTCCTGCGTGGAATGAGTTATCAAGTTGGATGCAAGTTGACTAGAGTTAATGATTTTGTGAATTGGCAAATCTGAAAGAATACCATTCCGTTGGGTTGTTGACTTCTTGACCACGAACGAATACGCCAGAATCGACACTTTCGAATAGATCCAAAATCGACTTGCTCACATCCCGCTCAGGTTCTGAGGCAGGATTTAAAATCTCCTCTTGCGGAACTATAGGAGCGGGATATGTTTTTTCATGGAGGTGCCATAAAAATGTGGCTTTTTCGCAATCAATCTAAAAAAATATGGGTAAAGGAAATAGTGTACAAATGGCTACGTTTGTACATAATTTTAAAAATGTAATAAAAATAGTACATCCGAGATCCTTGGAGCTTGGGATGGACCTGGAGGACGCTCATCTTGGAGGACTCTTCGAGTAGGAGAGCAGCGTCTTGGGTAAGGGACTTCTGGGAGATCCGGTACAGCTTGGAGTCCCGCTGCGTGTCCTGCAACCGGAGGACGACCGTGCTCTATATTGAGCAGTGCATCAGGCGCAACTAGACCCATTAATTGGGCTATTACTAGCTGATCATCAGGATCGACAGGTATGACCTCTCCCTCCTGTGCAAGTGGAAGAACTTCAGGCGGAGGAACCAGACCAAAAATTTGTTCCAGCACGTCTCGTCGCCGAAGACCTGGCCGCACATTCGGATCAGCCAACAGCCGATTTATTGTTAGTTGAACCCGCTGTATCCAAAATTGGTCAGCATTTTGAGCTTGACGCTCCTCTGCCTCTCGATTATTCATTTCATCATCGTTATCCATTTCAACTCAAAGCACTTTCACTTTGATCAACTTTTTCTTGAGAAACTCAAAAGGCAAATATATTTTTTGTAAGGCTGAAGATTCGCTATGAAAAGAATCGGCTACACTAATTTTGTAACTTTCCCTCCTCTGCTTCCAATTCCAACCTTCTAAAACCTTCCATTGTGAAAATTCCAGTAAAAACAAACTTTACCAGCACGCCACCATTGTGTTCCTTGACAACCCCATAACATCTCCACAAGGATATCGGGCTATTTCCAAAGGTAAACTTTATTGGCATCTGTCAGTCTTTTCATTTCACGTCAGTGTGATATGAAGCTCCAATAATCACGTGATACTTACCACAACATATCTCACAGTGCATCACCAACCCTTCACAATTTTTTTCATCCTTTTACCCTATCATCATCATTCATCATTTTCCAAACCAGCTAACAAGACAACCATGTAAAAATTCCTTCTCACCCGCTGGAGAAAAAAATATCATAAAGATCGTGCGTCTTGATTAAACGGATCGATTATGGACACCATGAAGCGTCATTCTCCTATGGAAATGGAGATGATGAGCTATTTGACCTTGTTGATCCCACTTATTCTTCTCTCTCCAGAGCCTGATCCACTTTTTCCACTTGTAAGATTCCCCACCATCTCAATCACGAGGAGATGAGCAGAAGCAAAAACAATCCTGAAAATGGTATTGTTTCCCAAGTGTCAAAACACGGAATGAGTGACCCCCTCCGAAGCTTTGAAGATTCTCTCAAACTATATGGCGTCCTGCTGGACACTGCCAACTTTGGTAATACAACTTTCTTTTCAAGATCATCCTGCCATAGAGCTTCGATTGGAAATTGAGCTGTGCCATGATTTACTGAAGCATCCACGATCCAATGTGGGGTTTCGATAACGAGGAAAATAAATACTTTTCATGATACGCATTCCCCTGCTGGTCGTTAAAGTGAAACACTGGCTGTGAAGAAGGGAGCTTGTCCTTCGTGTAAAAAAACAAATGTGAAGCAACGGGGAATTTTAGTCTCTGTGGAGAGCACAACGTCAAAAACTACTGCATTATACCCGGAAGCGTTTCAGTTTTGCTATTTGAAACGTTACAACTTTGGGAAACGGCAAATCTACTGTGCATACTCAGATATGAGATATTTTTTAAAAAACTTAAACGGCATGAAATTGAGAAATTTATATCAGCCTTAATTTAGTCTCAAAATAGGTGTTTTTGCCTTCCTCATTTACATATTTTTCTAGTCTCGAGTGTCCCATTCCTTCATTCAAGCCACTTGGGACTCACGTAATATATTACGACAAAGGGACGTAATGTTGGTTGTCTTCTCTGGAGAAAATATGAAGAATGAATGCGGACAAGCTGTCTAGTCAACATCCTTCCTTGTTCCTTCCTTGAGAGCAAGACGTGCATTATGCGTGTGACAAGACAACATACAGAAAAGCACAACTTACCTTACCATCTTTTCTTGTGGTAGTCATCAGACAAATATTTTATCTTTGGGCGAAAAGACTTTTCTTAGCTTGTCTTTTGTATTCTCCTTGTCGCTGGGTATCCTCCCGTCATCAGATTTTTGTAAAGGATTTAATAAGATGAGGCATGACTGCCGAGTGTAAAACACAGGATGAGATTATATTACATTATCTTTCACACTTTTCACTCGTAAAACACACGAGCCTCTTCTCCAGAGGATTTTAAATGGGCAAGAATTTTTCTTTCCTTTTTTAAGGAAAACAAAAAAAGCTGCTTAGAACAAAAATCAGTTAATTTTATGCATATGTATGCAAGCACTTCTCATTTCCGCTCCTTTTCTCAGCATCAGTGAAGGAAGCTGAGAATGTGAAATCCAGCATGTACACCATTCACACCTATTCCCCCTCTCCACAAATTTCAATCAACGTGAGCCCCGTCAATTAGCTAGTTGTTTAGGAAGAGCCAAGTGAAAGAGATGAGGTGAGACTAGTTGAGTGTATAGATTTCACTTTGTGATATCCCTTCATCAACTCTTTTATTGCCTGCATTTTGTAGCCAGGATCACACACCAAAGAAAAGAATGCAATAACAACACACAACGGCAGACATACATCTCCTTTACAAGATCTCCACTTTAGATGAAAGGATGAGTGAAATGTATGTCGTTCCTTGTCCACCAGACATCTTGTTCCGAGATATGGTGATCATCATCAGACATTATTGCCTCATGTGTGTGTGCATCTCTCGACTTCACCTGAGATGAGAGGAAAGATGCAAGTTTCTCCTTTGTAATAAAGTGGATAATTTAGCAGGGATGGAGGTGAAGCTTGAAAGGAGTTGTCAAGCCTGCCCTTCCTTATTATCAAGGATTTACTCACTAAATATTTATTATTAAGCTAGCTCCTTCTCCAGAGCTTCCTCCTTTGTTACGTAATCCATTATTTAAATAAGAGACTTTTCCCTCTAAATTCCCAAACAGACACAATCCCTAATAAAGTTATCATTAGAGGAGAACACAGCTCTTCACAAAACCAGTGTAGACATCTCACCAGGATATTCTTCGTAGTTGGCTGGCTAATTAAGAGAATTATTTTTTGTCGGATCATCTCAGAAGATGAGGATGAAAGGAGTAAAAACTCAAGTGTATAAAAAAACGTGTAAAAATGCACCACTCACCTTTCCTCTCACATCTTCATAAAGATAATCTAAATATACATGAAATTTCATCAATCTCTCTCTCCTCATTTCGTATTCAGTTTGGAAATTACGCAAAAAGACTCACGCTGGGGGAGAGGTGCTGTGGAGAGAAAATGGTAATAATGATCAGAAGATGAGTATAAAGTGGAAAAACAATATTTATATCGTTTCCTCTCTCGTATACATTTTATTTTTTTCGGAGATAATGTGTTGTGCAGACACTGTGAAAGAAGTCAGTTTTGTAAACGTCTCACTTAAGAGGGTGCCCATAACTCGTAGATTACACGAGAAGGCTTCTTCTCTCGAACTCCTGGGGAGAGGAACCGGATTGCTGGGGGAAAAAATTTATAGGGGAGAGAGAGGATACACTCACACATCAAGGGATGGATGGTGTATGGCAAATGGGGAACCTGCTGCTGGTTTCACATCTCCGAGCAGATAGCTCTGAGTGAGAGCACAATAACAAATGGACAGCCTGCATTATACTCCTCTTGCACACACAAATATAATCATAATACGATAAATAGTGTAATCACGAGAAATAGACAAATATTAATATTGCAAGGGACGAACACCTCGAGAGAGGCAAGATAAAGAAACGAGTGATGAGACTAACGCTTTTTACTCAACTGACCAATGCTCCGGAGAACAAGGAGTTATCGTCGTCTTATTTACCGTACACCAAACAACGCAAGAATTTTTGTCCTTATCACTATCACTTTACATCAAAATATGCGACAATTCAACCACGACAGTCACATGATACTACTCATTTTCTTTTAATGAACCACCATTTATTTGTCCAACAATGAAAAACACTGCTCAAATAGGAAAACATACCGCTGCGACTTTTACGTGGACAAAAATAACAAACTACCTAATCCTAATCCTATTTCCGTCCTCTTTTTTATGGAATGCTGAAATTATTACAAAAACTGAAATTTTACCAAGGCGTTTGCCTTATAATAAGGGAAATGGGATCGGCAGGTGGTGTGGTTTACAACTTTTTGCCAATATTTAACTGCCCGTTTCACAGGTAGAC